>LPNX010910916.1:83886-194905 GCA_001517045.1 Pseudotsuga menziesii | reverse complement strand
GAGAGAGAGAGAGAGAGAGAGAGAGAGAGAGAGAGAGAGAGAGAGAGAGAGAGATTATACACATGGGCTCTTCTCCACCGGGTGGAATACACAGATGTTTTGCGTTGATCTCCACTGGGTGGAAGATGCAGGTTATCTGAGGGATGTAGTGAATAAACCTGGTCTACTCTCCACATGGTGGAAGACACATATTCTCTTGGGATCCTCTCCACGAGATGGAAGATGCAAGTTATTTGAGGGATGTAATGTAGGCATACAGGCTTCTCTCCACATGAGATGATGAGATGATTTGGATACAGCTAGATGATAGTAGGAGACACAGGTGATTTCTCTGATAATGTAATATGTGATCCTGGGCTGTACCTACTTGATGGCTTGCTCGAGAGATGATGAAGTCCTAGATGGGATCTAGGTCTATATCCAAAATGAAAAAGGGATGGCTTTGTAGAACTTCTTATTATGTATAGATTTGAGATATGTCACTAGTAAATGGCCGACGAGATGAGATTTTCTGCAACACTGATGATGTCTAATGATGATGATGATGATATCCAGATATTGTGTCCATTCGTGGTGATGACCATGTCAGAAGAATACCTTGTTAAGAGGGAGTGTTGTTGAAAATATACTATTAGAAATATATTCTTATATATTTTTGTATTTGTACCTTCTTTTACAGATTTTTTTCCTCTGTTCAAAGATGCCATTGATGTACTTGGTCATGTAATAATATCGAGGTAAAACCTATATTGTAAGTCGGGGAAATAGTCCCCAAAAGAATTATTGTAAAATGTTTTTTTGAGTCTCCCAAGAGGAAGTCGACCCAGATAGGTTAGGAAGTTGACCCTATTGGGGTTTTAGGTCACCCACTTGAAGAGTATAAATAAAGAGGCAACCTCTCTCATTTGGACACACAAAAATATCAAGCAAGTTCACTCCAAGGAGAAGAAAGACAAGTTCGTTGGGGTGGAAGAGAAGAAGAAGCTGTGAAGGATATCTTATCTCTTGGTTTTCTATCTTGGTTTGACATTGTATTTAGTGATGAATCTATATAGAAGAAGTTGTTAGGTTTTTCCCGAAGGAGGGTTTTTCAAGGATAAAATATGTGTCTCTTTTATTCTTTGCTTGTTTATCTTTAAGTGATCATATTGCATTAGATTAAAGATATAACATACTTGAATTAAAGTGAAAACAATAACAACAAAAGACAGTGAAAGGAATTCCAAGGTCGATTTATATAAGAGAAATATCATCCTTCCATTTGAAGAGTTTCTTCAGAAAATGATTCCAGATGTATGCATCTCATGTGCAAGAATCATAAAAGTGTAGAGGCCCGAATTTAAAATACTTTCCAGTATTGCAAGATTTTGTAGATGTATTTGAAGAAGTACCAGGATTACCATTGAAAATATATATTGATTTCTCTATTAATTTGATGCCTAGGGCTGCTCCAGTTTCAAAAATTCCAAATAGAATGAGTACACTTGTGTTAAAAACATATGCAATTGGATGAATTATTGAAGAAAGGGTATATATTCCCAAGTGTGTCTCCTTGGGGAGCACTAGTTCTGTTTGTAAAGAAAAAGGATGGAACCTTTAGGTTGTGTATTGACTTTAGACAATTGAACAAGGTTATTGTAAGGAATAAGTACCCTCTTCCTAGAATTGATGACTTATTCGATCAACTAAGAGGAGAAAATATTTTATCAAAGATAGATTTGAGATCTACTTACCATCAGGCGAGGATAAAAGAAGAATATATTAGTAAGACAAAATTTAGGAACATGTATGGTCATTATGAGTTTGTGGTGGTTCCATTTGCGTTAACAAATGCACCATCTACATTTCTATGCATGATGGATGGAATATTTAAAGAGTATCTAGATAATTTTGGATGACATTCTTATTTATTCAAAGTCATAAAAAGAGCACGAGGAACACATGCGATTGATACTACAAGTATTAAGAGAACATTAACATTATGCTAAGTTGAGTGAATGTTATTTTTATCAAAGACAAATTTATTATTTGGGACATATCATCTTTGAAGAACGAATAATAGTGGATCTAGAAAATATAGAAGCTATTACGGGATGGCATTCACCCAATAATGTATCCGTGGGATTAGTTGGATATTTCCTATGGTTCATCTCCAAATTGGAACATCTAATTACATCATTGCAAAATAGAGGAATCAAGTTCCGATGGACACGACCACAATATGAAGGGAGTTTTCAACAATTAAAGAGATTGCTCACCAGTACACCAATCCTCAAGATTGTTGATCCAAACAAATATTTTATAGTATGTATAGATGCTTTCCAAGAAGGAAGAAGGAATTGGTGAAGTCCTTGTGGAAAATGGACATGTGATTTGTTATGAATCTAGAAAGATTAACGAGCATGAGAAAAAGTATGCTAGACATGAATTAGAACTTGTTACTATTGTGCATGCATTAAAAATGTGGAGGAATTATTTCACGGTAAGAAAATTTGAGTTAAGAACATATCATAGTGGGATGGAGTATTTGTTTGGAAATAAAATTTTGAATGCAAGACAAACACGATGGCTGGGATTTAAGTGTCAGTTTGATTTTGATATCAAACATATTAAATCCAAAGAGAGCAAGGTTGCTGATGCACTCAATATAAGAGTGTTGGACACATCGAGCACATTGAGAGTGGTGGGGGTGAACAATGTGTATAGATTTTGTTACTTTTTCAACGTTAACACTCATCAACAACTTATTAATTATTATACAGAGTACGCTATTATCATTCTATAAACAATTATATCTCATCATCATATATTAACATACCATCATCACATAGGAATAATAGAAAAACACAATACACGAGATTTTTACGTGGAAACCCAAGTCCTGGGGGAAAAAACACAAAATCCTTATAATAATAGTTTCCAGCAACAAGAAGAAGGAGGAAACAACCCCCTTATTACAATGAATTTAATTTTCCATCTACAACTGGAAGGTGGCTACAACCCCCTGATTTACATCCTACAACCTAAAGGAAGCTCTGGTTCCTTAGATTTCCTTTCCTTGTCTTGCCACCCTGATATGAAGATAGAAACTATTGAATAGAAAATGCACTGATCCTGCGGACCTGCTAACCAACACACAAACCACACTACAAAAAAATTGTCAATACTTACCACTTCTCATCATCTGACCACTACACCACACATGTACTAATAAACTGTGAAAAACAATCTGTATATTCAATATGTTTCTCACATCATCCAACTCAATCAATCTGAGTCTAAACAATTGTTCACCAAAATCAGTCCACCTGAGTAAAACCATCTACTCATAAAACTCATCTAGCATGAGTCGGACCAATTGCACATAAGGAAACTTGTGCCAATGTTTCTCAACTGAACCAACCTATACCATGATGGTTGTGTACCTTTTTGAATATCACAAAATGAAGAAGAAATAAACAAACCAAAATAAAATCTATATCATGTCATCACATAGCCCTTGCAACAATATTTCCAACTGTTAGCACTGGAATTGAGCCAAAGGTTGTTGAAGGCATGCTCCTAGGTAACAGCAGAACCACTTTCGAAGAGAGAATTGGCCTTCTGCTCTTCCAAGAGGGATCTCTCACCAAATATTAACAATGCCAGATATGTACAAGTGAAACTCTAAATTGTTTGTAAAATTGGTTGAAACAAGACATAGAACCATTGGGCGATGGAGTCAAGAAGTGTAATAGAAATGAACATAACTTATGCATATGATTTCAACACAGAGGCAAGATAGCCATTCAATCATAGTCAAGTTATAATTGTCTAGTGGGAAAGAAGAACATGAACATACCATCAACACAGAGCACTGGGAAATGAATTCTGTATTAATTTTAGAAGAAAGCTTTGGTGGATATCTGAAAGAATAGATGGAGCATAGGATGTATGAATTCCAAAATGTTATACACTTATTTCAGACATGAAAGAAAACATACTGGAATAGATAAACTGGAAAAACATTCACATGAGAAAGGAAGCAACAGACTGTAATACAAACAACACATGAATCCCTGTGTAAAACACTGACCTCGGATCTGCAACTTTATTAAAATAATCTTGAAAGCATACACTGCAAAATTACATCGGTTCCAACCCTTTCTGCCTCTTCATGAGATATATTTATACTATTTTGGACTTTTCCAATTCGAGGTTCGGGAATCAAAACTTGTTACAATTGAAAAACAACTTCTAACAAACTCTTAGGTGACACATCGACCACGATTTACATAAAAACTGAAAACTGAAATATGGATTGCAGGAGAAAATATGCACAAGAGTCTTCCATGCTTCCATCTGGTGAGTGACAGCTGTACAGAGTTTCGGGATAGGTGACCATTGGAAAGGGTGTACCCACGGAGAAAACTTTCCGCGTACTATCTTTGCCACTTCTATGGATACGTTTTGAATTTGGTCGACCCGTATTGCTGAATGGATCTCCATAGGTTAAGACTAGGCAGATTCGCAACTGCCATGTCGAATTCTTGTGCTTTGAGCTACATCGTTTCCGGGTACAAAGTCTAAGGGACTTCGGCACAGGTGGCTTTAAAATCAAATAAAAATTCAAATTCACTGGCTAGCTTATAAAAAACGATCTTTCCTGAAAATGATTGTTGCATATCTCCAAACTTGATGTTGTCTAATTGATAATGAACCGGATGCTCCCGATACTCCTTTTGGGACAATAAAGGACCCTTCTCTTCCCAGAAGAAAGGGATCCCTCTGCCTACCAGTAGTTTGAATAGCCTGATAACCTCCTGGACTTTGTGCTAAAAAACCTCTATTTTGTCTTGTATAGTTTCCAACATCCTGTGCTTAGCAAGCAATTACCTTTCTATCCCTGGAGACAACAACAACCCTATTTTGGATACCATACCGATTGGCCAAATCATCTGACAAGGATCTTATGAAAGAAACGACATTTTCTGCTGTTGCCATAGGTCTTTTTTGCTCTTCCCCTAATACTGTCAGGACCTTTTTCTTGGTCTCTATCATAACATTTTCCTGGTCTTCAATGAAATCTATATAAGGTCAGAACTTGTCAGCCTCTATAATGATCTAATCCTAGATCAAATGTCTAGCGCCTTGCAAGCCAAATTTACCGACCACCTGCTGGCTTAACCTGGCATTTTATTGAGTCAGTCCTTCGCATTTCTCTTCCATCTTTTCCTTTTCTTGTCTCTCCTCATATTTTTCCTTTTCTAGTTCCTCAATCCATTGCTTTAACTTAACAAGCTCTGTATCTTTCAGGACTATCTGGGACATTGCTCTAGAAAGAGAACCGGTGTCTATCTCTCCAGCTACACCTATGGAATGAATTGCACTCTCAGCACTCCTTCCTTGAATCTCCCTTTCTTTTATTGCTAATATGGATTTTAATTCTGCTTCACTTTTCTTCAAAAGCTAGATTTTTGCTCCCCACTGCCTTTCCTTTTCTTCGAGCTTTAACATCTTGGATTTTCAGTCGCTAAGCTCAGTGTTCAATGTCTCTTTCTCTTTTTCAAAATTAGCCAATTCATTTGTCTGAGCGAGCTGGGTAGTAGGGATTTTCAACTTCCTTTTTAGTGTCTAGATATCTTTCTCCTTATTGTCGAGCAATTTCTGAGCCAAAACTCCCTTATATGCTGGTCCCTCTATTTGTATTGCTTCATTTTGAAAATTGTTCATTTGGGCCTTGATTGGACATCTATGAGGTTCACATCTGTAAGGTGGCCTTAAGTAGTCTAGCATTCAATATATCCCTAGTTTCTTTGTTGAGGTGTATTATGTCAGTAGTGGGAACCTTTGCGAGGTTCACATTAACCTCTGACACTTTATTTCCCATCGCCAAATCTAAGCTAAGGGTGTCAGTGGCATGATCCCTTACAGTATTTAATGCCATGTTTAGGTAAGGCAACTGCATTGCATCGCTATATAGCTCTGTTGTCTCTTTGAAAGTTTTATCAGCCCTTTCCCGGTAAGAGCCTAGCCATTCTTCTTTAGATGCATGCCTGTTTGGAGTCTTCCCGTAAAATACATATTCTTGGATTTGTAATTTGGCTACCTCGGGCTCTTCTTGTTTCCATTTTTTCTCCATATTCTTCTTCTTCATCTGTCCCTTTGTATTGCCCTTTTTAACCTGCACTAACTGTTGCCCTTGTTCTATTTTTTGCCTTTTGGGCATGCTGGCCGTGTCCACCTCTTCAGTATCCATAGGCTCCAGACTCCCTCTTTTCACTGAACTCGTTAAACAGCTGACCAATGATGAGACATCCCCAGCTATTGTAACTATTTTAGCCAATTCTCTTTGGGGAGAAGCTATTCCTGGCAGGTGTGAGCCAGTGTTTTGTTCTATGCTAGTGTCCATCGGGGCAGGAATAGGGAAACCATCCCAGTTTGCTGCTTACCTAAGTCTGAGTATTTCAGTGTGTTCAAAAGGCTTGCACTTGTGAGCCTTCCTCCTTTTGGAAATTATTTGATGAGGGTCATAGTTTACCGCTTGTTCCAGAGAAAACCCCATGCCCTTGAGCAAGTTGGTAACCAGTGGCAAAGCATCTCTACTCCTGACTGTGCATGGTCCCACTTACCGGAGGAAAATAAAATTTGAGCTCTTTTTATAGCTCAAGAAGTGCTCTTCCTCAACAGTGAGTCTTTGCTGGATCAATTCCAGGGAGAAAACCCCGACAGTTAGAAAAGCTGGTAGAATGTAGGGTTGATGCACAAAGTCGTACAATCTTATGGTCGTTTCGAATTCTGTCAGGAACCATTCCCCTATCTTCTTGCTATTTGACAATTGTAGCATTTGCCTCATCTTAGGAAACACATTAGGTAACCTTTCCTGAAAGAAAAGGTCGTATATTTCATCCATCAATTGGTTCATGAACTCACAATAGTCTGTGGCCATATCAATAGTGATTTCCAATTCAGGTACTTGTAGGTCTTCTTCGTTATAAGCTATAAGCATCCTTAGCAAAAAGGACTGCAATCTAAACACTTTAGTGCCATGGAAATTCACTAACTGAGAATAGATGTTATCGGCTAGGAATTCATTAAACATAAGACAGCAAGACTGATAAGATTACTCGGGCAATTCAAGTTCATCCGGACAAGTACTCAAGATGAACAATAGACTCAACAATGACTCTGTGACATAAGCGTCGGTATCTAGACCTAAAAACTGACTGGCCAGGGATATACACCACTTAGTTTCTTCATTGAATTGGCTAAGGTCGATAGGGTATGATAGGTTGATGGGTTCACCACTGGGTTTTGAACAGGCCTTCAAGAAGGTTTCTCTAATTTTGTCGGTAGATTCTCTGAAGAAACGTATAATATTTTCCTCTTGGTAGTTTTGGGATATATGGACAAAATCGTCTTGGATGTGGAGGGTTTTGCAGACGACGGAAGCCTGGACTGAACAAAGGATTTTGGACTTTGACTTATTCATAATGACTTCTTCGGCGACAGAGAAATTGTCTGTACACCATTCGACAAACTCACGGCAATGGGGGTTTTGCCAACAGAGAAGAAATGGAAAAAGGATTTAAAAACATCACAGGTATCTCTACCTCGGTCCTTAAGGATTTCCAATTTACCTCTGGCAGTTTCAATGGCTTCTCCCACCAAGATGGTATTGAAAATATTAGCATTCTCATCTACGAGACTTTCCTCTGCCCTTTGACATGTGACCTTAGGTTTTGCATCATCTCTCACCCCTACCACTTGTACTTCTCCTATCACATCCATTTTCAAATAGCATTGATGAGGTATCAGGGGCCTACCTTGGTTTTTAGCATAGTCTCCTGGTTCGTCCGTGCTGGCGCTCTGTATGCGGTTGGGTATTCGGCAACTTCGAGGCTTCAGAAAAGAAAAACCTTTCCAACTCCATGTGGATCCTTTTATAGCTTTTTACATAGCGTAACCTTCATGCCCTTCCCAAGCAATTTGCACCGTGGATATTACTCCTTGCGATCTGAGCCTTTGGTATGTGAGGTCCTTTATGCTACACTCTTCCTTACCTCATGCATGTGAAGCTCAACCGTCGATCAAGATCGGATTTTCTTCACGACTGTTGATCTGAGTGGACCCTACCACTTTTCACGATGCAAGATTCTGGTCCCCTCTTGTTAGGATATTTAAACACTTGGGAGTTAGTTAAGATCAACTTGTGTAATATATCCGTTAGGTAAAAGTGTGTTTCTTTAGTATGCATTAGTATGCATTTGTAAATATTCTAATCCGATGGTCACGATATGTTCTAGACATAGAGTGATCCGATTGTTTAACTTCTCTTAGATCATACCTACCATTGATCCATGGCTTAACACTCAATTGGTCTATGATCTCTATTTAAAGAGCATAGAGGGTCCTTGGCTAGTTGATCGATTATGAGAAGCTCATGTAACTTTCTTTCTTTTGCATAATAAATTGTTCCAAGTAGATATTTGGTTGGGGCCATGGATTGTTTCCCTCTCGAGGGTTTTAACCACGTGACAAACATCAGTGTGTTGATCTATGATCTGTTTGTGTGAAGCGGTATCTGAAGGTGTTTGGTCTTTTGGGAGTACCCTGTGTACTTGAACACCTCCATGCCATTTTAGATTTTGAAATAAACCACGACCGCAGATATCCCTCCGTTCTTGTCATGACCGTCGATCTAAGCGACCTATACCACTTTTCGCAATCTGAAATCGCTACTGCGTCCTTGCTAATCCAGGATGCAAAATCATTTATGACCATGGATCTTCTTGGATCCCAACCTCGCCCGTTAGATGCCTCCATTTTTTAATCTATTTTTAGATTTGGAAAAGTGGCTTTGGCCGAGCATGTTCGCCATGTGAAATGTTTTGACGCCATTGATCTGCCATCAGATCAATCTCAACCTTCTATTATGACTCCCGTTTAATGCCTTCAGTACATTCAATGTTATCTACTTTTCCCTGCATCTTTGATCCATGGAGTGTCTTTCCGCTTTCAATATTTATTACTCCAGAGTGTGGTTGCCAATTTACACTGTCCTTTCCTTCATTTCCACTGTGGCCTATTCTAGTGGCTGAATGCTATCTCGTACATGCCATCGGCCTCCCTGCAAACTCTAAGGTTTCCTTCCCAACACTTTTTGACAAGATCCGATTTCCCACTCATCTCTTATAATCAAAATTTTGATAGAGTGTTAACAATTGGCTCCACAAGGGATGCTATCCTCCCAGCGAGGTAGCAACGAACCTGTAGACTAGTCGCTTACTCCATTGACAACATCCTTTTATTTTAATTTCTGAAAGAAAACATAATTTGAAAGAATGGTTACCTCCTCCGATCTTATGGCCTTCTCCGCGAGCTTCAAATATTTTGACTCACCATCTGTACTGACTAAAACATAAAACGTATTTACACTATGATACATGGACCTTAGTCCCTTTACTCCAGGTAACGTTTCAGAAACCTCCCATTCCTTGTGCCTCCTTCATAGTGTGACCCATATGGATACTGTAGAATGAAGGTGTTGTCTCCTCTGTGTGCTGCAATAAGTTATGGGCCTACCCACAAGTGGTCAAATTTTCTGTGTTTACCTTTTTCTTCACGCAGGGCATCCCACTTCAACACCAGGTCATCGACCTGGAAAACATCTTTTTTTATTCTTCTGTCGAAGGTATTTTTCATCTTCTCCTGGTGTATATGGACTTTATCATAAGCTTTGTCCCTCACTTCATTCAGTTCAATAATCTGGTTGAGCCTTATTTGAATGGGATTAGGCTCATCTAATGGGTCCTGTAACAATTTCATGATTGGAACACCCAGAGAGGCAGGGAAAATTACCTCGGCCCCATATACCAACTGAAATGGTGACATACTGATAGCCTTATTTGTGCTGATTATGTCGTCCAACAAGGCATATTTCAACTTCGTGTGCCAAGCTCTCTTGTTATCCTCCAACAACTTCTTAATAATCCTCACAAGACTTTTGTTAGAGGATTCTGCCAGTTCGTTTCCCTGTGGGTAATAAACAGTAGAGTGATTTAGGCTTATATGGTATTTATGGCAAAAATTGATCATCTTCTTGGACTGTTGTCTATCACAATTCGCTTAGGGCAGCTGAATCTCGCCAAAATATTATCTTCTAAGAAATCCATTATTACCTCTTCTATAACCCTTTTGGTGGGTACGGCTTTGATCCACTTCGTGAAGTAATCAGTGGCCGTTAGAATCCACTTATGCTGTCCCGAGGAGTTTGGGTTTATCTCTTCGATGAAATCTAACCCCCACTGCTGGAAAGGAGCTTCTACAGATATAGGGTTGAGGGGAAGTGAAACCACTTTTCTTTTCCCTTCAAAAATCTGACATTGATGGCATTTAGTTGTTTCCTTATAGACATATGAGAACAATGAAGGCCAATAAAATATTGCCTTCAGAATTTTATTTGTGGTTACTTTCCAGGAATGATGTCCTCCACAATCTCCTTCATGGAACTCCTTCGCTATGTTGAGCTTCGTTTTCCAGAAGACAATTCAGTAGTATTCCCCTGGGGTCTTTCCAATAAAGATATTTTTCTATGATGCAAAATTTCACGACCTTCAGTTTCACGGATCTAGCTCTGGTTTTGCTTAGCCCTGCAGGAGATTGTAAATTCTGTAATACAAAAATAGTGTTAGCATAAGAAGGAGATGCAGAAAAATCAGGCTTCACCTGTGTCTCTGCCTCTATCTGATCAAATTGACCAGCTAGGAAATTCAGCTGTAGAGAGTCACAATGGGAATCTGTCATCATTTTAGCTAACACTTTCCCTTTGATCAATTTTGTGGGCTTAATTTCTATGTCATATTCTAGAAGCACTGCAACCCATTTAGCTCTCTTTCCCTTCGGATCCAGCTGTGTAAGTATGCTTTTCACCATGTTGTTGGGTACATAGGCAATTATGTGGGGATGGAGGAGGTAGATTCTGAAATATTTCAAGGCCTTAACCAAAGCGTAAGCTTGTTTTTCCATTATATTATATTTCAATTCTCCATCCCTCAATATTTTACTGAAGAATGCTATAGGTTGTTCTTCACCCCGATTGTTTTTATGCAGCAACACTACCGCCACAGTATGCTCTAAAGCATACGAGAACACTAAGAAATATTTCTCAAAATATGGACTAACCAGTATAGGAGCCTCCAAAATGGCATGTTTTATATCTTTGAAAGCCTTCTTGTCTTCCACTGTCCATTTGATTTCGTTATCTTTCCTCAGCATATAAGTAATGTCCATTAGGATGTCGGTGAAGCTAGGGATGAATCTCCTCAAGAAATTTACTTGACCAATGAAAGACTGTATTTCCTTCTTGCTCCTCATTTCCTCTACTCTCAAGATGCCCTTTACCCTGTCTGGATTGATCCTTATTCCTTCCTTCAAAATGATGTGCCCCAACAACTTTCCTTCTTCTAGAGTGTTGTTTGACTTTCTAGGGTTCAATGAGATTCCATACTTCCTACACTTAATGAAAACCCTTTCTAAATGCCTGATATGATCTTTGGCCCACCTTGGAGTATATAGTAACGTTATCCATGTAAATCACCACAAATTTGTCCCTTTCATCTGCAAAAGAAATATCCATGGTATGTTGTAAAGTTGCTCCAACATTCATTAATCCAAACGACATCTTTGCATACATGAATGTACCCCAAGGTGTGGTGAAAGTAGTTTTTTCTTGTTCTTTAGGTAGCACCTTCACCTGATTGTAACCAGAAAAACCATCCATAGTGGATATTCTTTCTGAGCCCACCATCCTCTGCAGGATTTGGTCCATCTTCGACAACGGGTAATTGGATTTTAAAGAAAATTCATTTAAGTTTCTAAAATATACACATAACCTTATATCACCATTCTTTTTTCGAACAGGAACCAAATTGGCTACCCATCTTGAAAACCTGAGAGTCACAATTATTCTTGCATCAAACAACCTTTTTACTTGCTTTTCAATAATGGGTACTAGCTTCGAATTGATCCTCCCGAGTTTCTGCCTAAATGGTTTCTCCCCGGGATTAATCGGGATAGTATGCTGTATAATGGAAGTGTCATATTCTTTGAGATCTCATAACTCCATGCAAACACATCCATGTATTTCTTCATCAGGTTCACATACCCTTCTTTTTATTTAGCGGGCAGTTTCTTGGACAACTTTATAAATTTTGGGTTACTTTTAGTGCCAATATTTATATCTTCGACGGCTTCTGCGACAGGTTCGACCTTCGGATCTCTGGCTACGTCATTCTGGTAAAAAAGGGACTATAAGGGGATCAAACCTTTCAGAATATGATTGCTTTTCAACTGGAATATATCCCTGCCTCCCAAAGAGTCTTTTAGTTTCCCTGCTCTGGCGACCTCTTCCTCTTCCTCTTCAACGTCTAGGAAATTCTTGGGGTCAGCGTCATCCTCATCTACGTGGGTGTTTACAAACTCACCGGACAACTCCAGAAATCTCTTGATCTGCATATCATCTTTGAAAACTTGCCAATATCTAGTGTTGTCTGGTATAGAAGGTCTATTCACAATATCTACTTTATATTTCCTCTTGCTTGCTGTAGGGGCCTCAAACTTCCCGGCTGCAGTTGCTAGAGAGTCAGCCACCGTATTCTCATACCTAGGGATCACTTGGACGGTTTGTTCAATGAAATAATTCCTGAACATGTCCCACACCTCATTTCAATAAGCTCTCATTCTTGGATGTCTAGTTTGGTAGCTATCATTCACCTGATTCAATACAAGCTCTGAATCTCCAAAAATTTGGACCCTTTTAGCTCCTTAATCCTTTAGAGCATGCAGGCCCAGCAACAAGGCCTCATACTATGCTACATTGTTAGTGCATTCAAAAACCAATTTATAAGAATAACCTTTACTATCTCTAATGGGGGAGATTATGTATACACCTGCACCAGCACCCGCTTTAGCCACCGAGCCATCGAAATACATCTTCCATAGTCCTTCGTCCTTATGCTTTCTTTATAAAGCTTCCAGTTCACTAGTCTCTCCTTTATCCCTTTTACCTTTCCGTGGCACATCAACTTTTGAGTTACAAGGAGACATATCATTGAAGAAGATAGACGACCCTAAGTCTCTGTCGACAGCATAAACATGATGGATGTTAGGCTGAGCCTGACTGCTCATGACGTAAGGCAATCTTTTCTCACTATATAACCTTTTGTTTTCATTTCGAACAAGAATTGTTGCGTAGGACATGTCCATTTGCAGGCTACCCTTCAGGTTTGAAGTCCAAGACCTTGACAACAAAATACCAAACTTGGGGGGAATATCGGCCACAACAACATCCATGACCACAGTTTTTGATGGCAATTTATTTAAAGATACCACCATGTCTTTGATCAAGCCCAGACATTTTACCCTTTTGGAATCAAAGGAATACAGGTCTTTATAAGGTCTTGTAATCTCCAATCCTAGACTCTCCACCACTCCCTTTGGCATCAGATTATGTGAGGCTCCTGAATCCAACACAGCGTTGTGTAACACCATGTCATGCACATTCAAGCTCATATAAAAGGGTGGGACCTCCTTGTCTTCGCTGTCCACGTTGTCAATCGTAGATCCTATAATAATAGTAGTGTTGTCTTCAGTCAGCTCTAAGATATCCGGGTGAGATTCTCCTTGATTTGCAATCATCTTCGTTATAGTGTCCCTGTATTCCTGATTCCTCAATAATTCATTGAAAGGGATTGAAACCTTCAGCTTAGCTCGCTCGCTTTGGAGGTTAAACATGGGAGAGGTTTTTCCCAGCTCCATAGGTACTGTTTTCTCCAGCTCCCTCACATTACCAGTCCCTTTTTCCACTTCCCTAGATGCTATCGGCTCCTTTTGTTTCTCATTTCCTTTTCCTAGGCCGGTCTGACTACTAGAAGGCTGGTCTGGGTTTAACCCCCCTTTGTTTATAACAACGTCTCTACTTCTTAACTTGATCTTCCTGACATTGTCTATAGCATGCATATACCCCTTATGATATTGCTCCAATTCCTCTGTCAGGGTCTTATCATCCACTTGTGCGAATATGTTATGTTCCTCCTCAGTCAAGTAGATTTCAGAGTCTAAATTGTTGAAATGATGGATCTGATCTTTGATAGACTCTGCCTTGTCTTCGGTAACCACATAGTTTTCAGGGAAAGGAGGCCTAATTGGTTGCTCTTCTTGGTTCCTTGGATTCCTCACATCCCTTGGTCTATTACGGTTGTAGTGGGAGAGGAATCGACCTCCTAAAATTGGGATTCTTTATATGAGGTTCATTCTGCACTTGGTTTGTTGGCTTAGCCTCCACTGCTAGCCGGTCTATTAACTTTTCCATAGTTTTGAGCATCATTTCAAATTTTACATCACTGGATGAAGGCGTAGAAGCGATGGGGTGTGTCTCTTCTCTACCTTTCCTCCTGTCAACCTTCGCCCTCGGTTTTATTTTTCTGCATGCCATCATATTGGCATCTACTTCTAGGGCATCGATGAACATGGCTGGGAGGGTGTTTGAATTTGTTTCTCTTAATAACAAAGCAAAATCATTATCAAATGCATCAGTGTAATGAAGTTTAGCCACCCCGGGTGAAGGTTTGATGTCAACATGTATCAAGTTGTAGACTCTCATGAATCTGCTTGAAAACTCATGCACCGACTCAAAACCTCCTTTCTTGAGATTGTTGTATTGAGACAGGACCTGGAACGAGCTTTGTTTATCGTCCCATCTTTCCAGAAATATGGTTTGAAAACCAGCAAAACTACGAATAGACCTAGGTGGCAAATCTTTGTACCACTTCTTGGCTTCCCTAGACAAACTCTAAGCGAACAGCCTCATCTTGACGTCTTCATCATCCACCTCTTCCAGGTCGATGAAATCATCAAATTTACCCACATGGTATCTCACTGAGACATTCCCCTCCCCATCATAGAGTGCAATTATTTGGGCATAGTTCAAGGGGAGGTCGTGCAGAACTAGAGGTAGGGCTAATGGTGAAAATCTAGCAACAGCCATCGGGTTCGGTCGATTGGGAGCAGAGTGGGGGTTGGGCAACTAGGTGTTCTGAAAAACAAGGGCTGTCTCCTCAACTTTCACCAGGGTCTCTAGGTTTAGCCACAAAGAATCAAGCAGATAGGATCGCAGTATACTAGAGCTAACCCCAACTTTCCTTAGGTCGGATTCAGATTTAGATTTGGTTAGTAGTATTTCATCTCTAACTCTCCATTTGGATTCCACTATGTCGTACAAATCTTGAGATGATGATGTACCAAACAATGGAAAATTCACTTTCTCTTTATTTCTATCTCTAAGTATTTTTTCTGGATTTTCCACACTTTGCAAAGTTTCGGGATCAGGGTTACCTCTCGTGTGGATCCTTCTAGAAGCCAAGATACCTAGTGTGATACTGGTCAAAGTGGGTGTGGATTCACTAGGACAAATATACAACCTTCTCACAAATGCAAAAATTTCTGTTTGCTCTTAGAAATATCTTTCCTGAAATCGTGCAGTTCTTGTTGTTCCTCTAGGGATAATCTTCAACTCGTCCCCGGCAACGACACCAGTTTATTAGCACCGGAATTGAGCCAAAGGTTATGTAAGGCCCACTCCCAGGTAACAACAAAACTTTCAAAGAGAGAACTGGCCTTTCGCTCTTCCGAGAGGGATCTCTCACCAAATATTAACAATGCCAGAAATGTACAAGTGAAACTATAAATTGTTTGCAAAATTGGTTGAAACAAGACATAGAACCATTGGGTGATGGAGTCAAGAAGTGTAATAGAAATGAACAGAACTTATGCAGATGATTTCAACACAAAGGCAAGATAGCCATTCAATCACAGTCAAATTATAATTGTCTGGTGATGCGAATAATTATTCGCTTACACAAATAATATTACCAAAAGACTTGGAATATTAAATAAGCCATAATAAATTATAAATTGATGATAGAATAGATATGATGATAGATTACAAGGTGAGTGCCATATAAATATTAATCGTAAAGGAACTTTGGATACTATCCATGAAAGGATGCGTCATTTTAGAATTGTTTACTAATAACTATTGATTAATTATTAATATCAATATGTATTAATATTTAATAATTAATCTTGATATTTAATAGTTATTATTAATTATATAATAGTTATTTAGTGATTCTTTATTATATATATTTTTGTTCATTACATTGCCTCTCCCTTAGAATTGCTTTGTCCTTAAAGCACAATTATGGAAGACTTTATCCCTTGTTCTAGCTCGTAATGCTTTCTCATGACATTGTGTGTTGGTAGTTGCAACATTTGATGAAATAAGACGATACTTTCTTTTAAATATTGTGTGGAAATGTTGCATCAGTTGTGAATTCATCCATCCGAGATATACCCTTAACGGAATTATTTGCGAATCGATTGTCGAGAGTTGTCGATTTTGTCTTTTCTCGTTGTAGGAATAATACTGGTAATTTTCCTTTTGATTTTTTCATCTATCATATTGACTCTTGTGATTCGGATTGCGATAAGGAACTCGAATCACTTGTGAAGTGTTTACTGCAACTTCAACTTTTGGTGCTTCTAACGATTTTTGTAATTGTTTTTTAGAACCATTTTCTGTTGACGCTTGTAGTGATGTGATAATAAGATTGTTCTTTTGAACCTTGACGAGATTTGCATTGCTTCCCTTTTCTGATCTTTGAATTTGAGCCTTTGATGAATTCTCTATTGCGTTAGTCATCGTTTCTGCTTTAATTTGATGTTGGTTGTATCGACTTATGTGATTTGGGTGACGATAAGGTATTCGAGATGTTTGTGGAACACATGTAGAAACTTCAATTGTTTGTGATTCTTGCGATTTATTAATTGATAATAACTCTAAGAATTTTTTTAACTTGTCAACCCTTGATTCAAAATTTTTAAGCAAGAATTTTCTTCATTTTTTTGTAATAGTTTCTTATTGAAATCATTTTGGAGATCCACTTCCTTTCGGTGGAATTCCTCTTGGCTTTCCTCTTGCGATCTTTTTTCCCTTTTTAATTTCTTAATCTATGTGATCAAGTCTTGACTATGATTCTTCAAACGGGTGATTTCTTCATCGTTACTAGCGACAATTTTTTCAACTTCTTTCTGCTTCTTTTGTTCTGACTTTTGATTACCCTGTGAAATCATCTCTGATAAATCCTGGAATTCTTCAGATGTTGGAGGTTCTATTTCTGACTTCATTGTAATATCTTGAAATGTGATTCTCTTCCGGTTATAGGAAAATGTCAGAAACTTATTTTCAGCATTTAAGATGAAAGTCCCCAATGTTTTTATCCAGGATAAATGCAAAATTATGTCACCGTCAAAGCTCCATAAGGAACTAACAATGAATTTCGATGTGACCATATAATCTCCAACACTCAGTTGTAAGCCACTTATTTTAGTTCATTTTTTGTCCAAAAATTCTAGCTCTTCCCTTATATTTGATTCAGGAATCACTAAATGGTTAGCGAAATTAGTACTAATATAAATATTTCTTTCAGCAGGTGCGATAGAAATGGTGACATCCTTCCCTGCAAGTGTCCCTTTAATTCTAAATAATATTGCAACATTTTTTTATAAGGTGATAGGAAAATTTTGCTTCTTTTCAATATTAAAATCCATATTCTTGAGTTTTCTTTGAAGTTTAATCAATATCTCCTTCTTTTTTTTTTCTAATAGTTTGTAAAAATGTCAGTAGATTGGGTGGTTGGGAGGAATGAGTGTTACCTTCCCCACCTAAGTTCAAATATCACTTGCTTTTTAGTAGCAATTATTATGCACCCTTTTTTTCTTTTGTTTCCCTTTAGTTTTGTAAAATGTGAGTAGATTGGGTGGTTGGAAGGAATGAGTGTTACATTCCCCACCTAAGTTCAAATCTCACTTGTTCTTTACTAGTAATTATTTTGCACTTTTATATTCAAACTCAAACCCACTTTAAGAAACCAGGTGTGGTTTCACTTTTACCCTTTCTCTTTTTTTTTCCTTTTCCTTTTATCTTTTTTTGTTTTGTTTTTTGGACAAAGTCCAATAATTTAGGGAAACCCTAAAAATGAATTTAGACAAAGTGTAAATATGGCCAAGGGTCGTATAGCTCTGATACCACTTGAAGCGAATAATTATTCGCTCATACAAATAATATTACCGAAAGACTTGGAATATTAAATAAGCCATAATAAATTATAAATTGATGATAGAATAGATATGATGATAGAATATAAGGTGAGTGTTGTATATATATTAATCGTAAAGGAACTTTGGATACTATCCTTGAAAGGATGCGTCATTTTAGAATTGTTTACTAATAACTATTTATTAATTGTTAATTATTAAATTAATATCAATATGTATTAATATTTAATAATTAATCTTGATATTTAATAGTTATTATTAATTATATAATAGTTATTTAGTGATTCTTTATTATATATATTTTTGTTCATTACATCTGGAGGGAAAGAAGAACATGAACAAACCATCAACACAGAGCATTGGAAAATGAATTTTGTATTAAGTTTAGAAGAAAGCTTTGGTGGATATCTGAAACAACAGACAGAGCATAGCATGTATGAATTCCAAACTGTTATACACTTATTTCAGACATGAAAGAAAACATACTGGAATAGATAAACTGGAAAAACATTCACATGAGAAATGAAGCAACAGATTGTAATACAAACAACACATGAATCCCTGTGTAAAACGCTGACCTCGGCTCTGTAACTTTATTAAAATACTCATGAAATCATACACTGCAAAATGACATCGATTCCAACCCTTTCTTCCTCTTCAGGAGATATATTTATACTATTTTGGACTTTTCCAATCCAAGGTTCGGGAATCAAAACTTGTTACAACTGAAAAAAAACTTCTAAAAAACTCTTAGGTGACACATCGGCGACGATTTACATAAAAACTGAAAAATGAAATATGGATTGCAGGATAAAATATGCATAAGAGTCTTCCATGCTTCCATCTGGTGAGTGATAGCTGTACAGAGTTCTGGGAGAGGTGACCATTGGAAAGGGCGTGCCCATGGAGAAAAATTCCCGCGTACTATCATTGCCAATTCTATGGATGCGTTTTGAATTTGGCCGACCCGTATTGCTGAATGGATCTCCATAGGTCAGGACCAGGCAGAGTCGCAACTGCCATGTCGAATGCTTGTGCTTTGAGCTCCATCGTTTCCGGGTACGAAGTCTAAGGGACTTTGGCACAGGTGGCTTTAAAAACAAACAACAGTTCAAATTCATTGGTCAACTTATCAAAAACGATCTTTCCTAACAATGATTGTTGCATATCTCCAAACTTGTTGTTGTTCAGGATTAAACACCCTTGTAACCTAGGGTCTGGGGTTATCAGCTTACTACTAACCTTGCAGACAATCAATTTTAAAAGAGTACAGAAAGGAAATAGGAGGGAATACTTGACTCACTCAATTATCGACGTTTGATCCAAGCTTGATCTTCTTCCACTCTGCTTCTCTCCAAAGCTTCCAGGGATGCACCTCCTTCACCTGTAAAGAGCAAATTCTACAAGTACAATCTTATACATGTATATATGAGAGGTTAGACAAACAATATATCTAGTACATAATTGAATATATTCATCAACCATAACACATGAAAGAGACTCAACACAATGTTGGAAGAAGAATTCTCTTTATTAACAATCAATGAATGAGATAAGAGTACAACCCAGCTTCTGAGACAAGGACTCCTCTATAACCAAAGGACTCTGAGTTCTGCTACTCCAAGAATTCTGAAGATATACCACCAGCATAACTTTTCTCTCCAAAATTGATTGATTAATTCCCTCCCCAAGGCCTCTATTTATACTTTGGGAAATAGAGTGGTTTCGAAGGTTGAGGAGGTTGAAATAGTTAGGATAGTTAATGATTAGGACCCAACTAATCTCCATTAATCATGATTTATATTTTTTAATGTCGAATCAAGATGTACGCGACTATTAATATAGGAAACCCGCTTATGACACATGAGTTGCTCAAAGAAAACCCGCGTATGCTGATGTACGTGGGTTGCAATGGAGATAGTCGCGCACAGTACGTGAGTTGTCAATGGGAATAGTCACGTACGTACGCGAGTTGTAATGAGGATAGTCGCGTACGGCATTCAACACTTAGAAAAATAATATGGCAAGCTGGTTCAAGGGTAAATGCATCTCATGTCATGCCCATATATAGTGTTTTGGCAAACTTCAATCCTAAGATGCCCTTTTGTGTACCAAAATAAGGAATGTTGGCACTTGGACGGAGAAGTGCCATTTGGGTTGATAACAAAAGCCCCCTAATGTGTGATGCCAGAGGGAAACGATGGCCGAAATACATTATAATCATTATCTTGGATAACTCAGAAGCCAATGGAGCAGAGGTAGTACTTGAAACAAATACATAATAATGTCATATATAAAGTCATATCTGAGGATGCTATGTTCAATATACTGGAACACTAGCTCCTTTACAATATTTTTGTACATAATATAGTACGGGTACAAGACCACGTATATTACAAAGGTGGATCGAAGCCACAATATACAATAATGATGAGTCTTCAAAGATCTGGAAGTTGTGTAAGTGACCACAACATAATCTTGCACAACTTAGTCCATAGATATGAAACTAAGGTCTTCATAGAAAATCCCAAAGAACCAGTACAATCCAAGCCATGTGAATAGATGTTATTGAAGTCGAACATGGATAGGATTCAACAGATTGTCAACCAATAGGTGATAGTCGACAATTGAAGCAAAGGAATTCACAAAAATGAAAGTGAATCCTAAGGTACAATCGTCAAAACTCTAGGGCTTCGTCATCAGGAAGTGCTGATGCAGAACCATACTGTGATGAGGAAGGCAATATATCCTCCAATGGATCACGAGAGTGACTAGGAACTCGGTAAAGAAAAGGAGGCAAAAGTAATAACAGATAAGACAATGATGGAATCAAGATATAGATCAGATACAGGGTTAAGTCCTTGAACAGTGAGCATGACACAAAGATGACACAAGGCATCTTTTAACTTTACAGATAGTAAAACTAGACTTATCTATCATGTAGGAGACATGATCAAATTATCCAGATGAAACTAACAAGAGGAGGAGTAAGAAACTCAAAGTAATAGCTGAACTGAAAGTGAACACTGAGACATGAGTATCGAAAAAGACAGAGAGTGCTATGTTCAAGGAAGACATGTTGCCACTGATTGAGAACCAAAAAAAAACTTCTTCCTTATCTTCCCTGTTAAATTTTAACAAGTCCAGGAAAGTCAACTCAAGTCTCTCTTCATTTTTTGACAATCTTGACGAGAAGAGGGAATAATGCTTGATAATGTCACCGATTCATGGATTTATGAGCCTGAACTAGTACATGCTCACTTGGTGTTTTCATGTTTAGAGAGTCTGAGAACTCCGAAGAAGACTCCAAGGGGGTCCTTTTTCGTCCAATTTAGTCTCCTAAGGCTGAAAAAGTATAAAACATACCACAGAAGAACTCTCTTAACTTTTGTAGAAGAAAAGGTGAACCTATTTCGTACTTAGTCAGGGAGGTCTGAAAAAGGTTAAATTACCACCTACCCAATGCTCCTTCGAGAACAACATATAGCTTGAGTTTTACGAGTGTGAAGGAAAGCAAGATCACTCAGAAAGATCCATTTGAGTACGAGAAATGGGGTTTAAAACTCGATGCTTTGTTCTTGGTGTTTAACGAGGATGACAAAGACATAAAGTACACTTGAAATCTTTTTCATGTTTAGGTCCAAAGCACGAAAAAAGATAAAACTAAGATCATACCGGGTGTTCCTTTTTCATAAATTTAGTCCCCCAGGTTTGAAAAAGTGATAAACCTGTACCTAAGGATACTCTTCTCAATTCTGTAGAAAAGAGAGTGATCCTTTCTTGTTTTATTCCACATGGTTCAAAAAAGAGATAACCTACCACCAATGTGGATGCCCATTCACATATTCTTAACGAGCTTACATAGATAAGTTTACTAGCCAGTCAAGTCTGTTTTGAGGAGTTAGACCTGGGCCTAAAGAAAATCCATAAGGGCGGGGAGTCCTATAAAAGGATAGCTTGTAAAAAGAGACCAAAATGAGGCTCAATTTGGCGTGTTGGTGGGAGCGGCAGTTGCCAGCCTTGGAGTAGTTTCCATATGCTGGGTTAGATTTCCGAGGTGATACTGACCTTGTCCTCCCTCTTGGAGGAGCATGGGGAGAGTCAGGTATTTTTATTTTCTAAATTTTAATTTTTTTATGAATTTTAAATATAAAGATATATACATATGTATAAGAGTTCTAATCCTTTTAAAATGTCAAAATGCAGATATTGGACCAGTCCGCCCTGCTAGGCATCCACGCATGTATGTGCGTCCTGGTTTGGGAGAGGACCGGGGTTTGATTAGGGTTCTTGAGGGGAAGCTGGCCAGGCTTACCCAGAAAGTACCTTCCTTACGCATTGATCACATCCCTGTCGTCATGCAGGAGCTAGTGGTTGGTGTACCACCTGTTTGGATACGCCTTATGAGGTGGGTATCCAGAGTAGTACTTGTGTATTTCGATGCTGTTGAGACTCCTGAAGCCGAGGAGGCCGAAGAATCCCAAGCGCAGGGTGATTGGGGGGACCAGGGTGGTCAAGCTTAGACTTAGGATCATTTTATGGACTTTGATCCATGTTTTGTATAATTTTTGTATATTATACAGTTATGACTGGATCTGAGGACCAGAAACTTGACCTATCTATATGGACATATATTCACACACACACACACATATATATTTTTTGTCGGTTTATTTACAAATGTTTTTATGTGTCTGCTGTATATTTTTTATGCAAAATGTGTTAAATGCCAATCCAAGATATAATTAGCATATGCATCAATTAATGAATTTTTATTTCTTGGAATATGATTGAATATAATAAACTCAAAAATTCTTTCCAATAACCTAACTTGCATAAACTAACATAATAGAATAGGGTTTCGCACCTGATAAGACCGATTGAGCTGGGAATCCACCAATTGAGAGTCCAGTCGGACTTCCAGCTAAGTGATACCATGTGACAAAGCATCCCATAAAAGATCAATGACAGCTCTGTATTCAACGACATTATTGGTAGTAGGACCTAAGCAAGCGCCTCCTAAGGCAACTAACTATCCTGAGGGTGAATAAATGACCCATGCAGCTGAAGCCAAATTACAAGTGTGGCGACTGGCGCCATCAGCGAAACCTACGAACCACTTGGAAGACATCTGTAACAACCAACAGATGGTATAAAAAACACAAATTGACGAATTATTGTACATAAAAATACATACAATAAAATATAGGAAAAAGTGCTAAGCCTAAGCATAGTACTTTTTCAGGTAGAGCCCATTTCTAGGCTCAAGCAGCTTATTCCCTTCGAAATCAATCAATTCATATGCACCCTTCTTTAAAACTTTTGACATGACATAAGGTCCCAACCACATAGACTTGAAATTTCCTGCCCCCAGGGGTTCTTTGTCTTGATCCTAGAGCAAAACAATCTCCCCTTCAGAGAAAATCTGAGGCTTGACCGACTTATCGTATTGGCTTTTTACCCTATTTTTATGAGATTTGTTTGATGTCAGTGCATCTCTACATTGTTCATCTAGATGTTCTAAAGGTAATAGACGTTCTTCCAGCTCAGTCATATCAGGGAACACATGAATATAAATTATCAAGGATGGGATTTCACATTCAACAGGGGTAACTGCTTCCACTCCATGAACGAGTTGGAAAGGAGAAAACCCTGTAGCAGTTTTCACATTGGTCCGATATGCCCAAAGTACAGGATACAACATGATGTGCCAGTTGGAACGGGATGCATTAATGGTATGTTTGAGAATAGTTTTCAAAGTTTTATTAACAGCCTCGACTTGACCGTTTTCTTGAGGATAGAACGAAGATGAATGTTCTTGTCTAAAACCTAGCATAGTGGTCAATTAAGTCATCATACTGTTTTGGAAATGACTGCCATGGTCAATGACAATCACCTTAGGGATACCGAATCATGCGATAATTTGGTTGAAAATGAAAAAACCTATTGTTTCCCCATCAACATTAAAGGTGGGAATTGCCTCTTCCCATTTCATAAAATAATCTACAACGATAATGATGTATTTGTGCACCCCCAGCCGAGACTGGGTTGCACGTCACGTAATCTATTCCCCACTTCATGAAGGGGCCCACTGAGATGACGGGAAATAACAGAGTGGGATGCAACCACATCTTTCTGGTGTAAAGCGGACAAGACAACGCTTCATGGCTTCCACACAATCTTTAAATATCGTGGGCCAAAAATAACCGGCACGTAATATCTCTTGGGCTGTTACTAATCCAGATAAATGAACCCCACACACTCCATTATGGGCATCATTTAGGACAATCTCTGTTTCCTCATGGGTAAGAAATCGATGCAAAACATAATCTAATCGTCTACGATATAAAGTATCTCCAATAATGAGGTAGTTCTTGGCGTGTACGGGAAGTTTACGTCGTTCTTCTCGCGAGTAGGCTGCAGGGTACTTCAAAGTCTGGAGATATATAATTATATCTTTGTACCAAGGGTCAGAGGTGGAAATAAAAAAGATATGCTCATCTGGGAATGAGTCTTCTTCGATGGCTACATCTTCCTCTACTGGAAATTCTGCAATGATCTCAACAAAAACTAAGGATTTTTTGGATTTGGCGGATTGAAAATCCAAGTCAAACTCTTGGAGAATGACTATCCATTTGTTGAATTTGCCTCCAACTATCCGTCGAGACAAAACATATGGAAAAGGATTAACATCTGCCACTACCATTGTGGTCCTCAGTAAGATGTAGTGGCGTAACCTTTGAATAGCATATACGACTGCTAAGGCCAACTTCTTGACGTGGGAATACCTAAGTTTAGGTCTGGCTAAAGCACCACTGAGATAGTAGATGACATGCTCTTGGAGCTTATTGTCCTCCTAGACTAGGACTACCCCTATGGTCGACTCAGATGCGGCCAGATACAATATAAAATCCCTAGAGTAATCTGGCGGACGCAATAATGGTGCAGACACCAAATCTTTTTTTAATGCCTTGAATGCGAGTTGTGCAATTTCATCCCATACAAATGGGGTGTCCCGTTTTAATAGGCGCAAGAAACCTTTAGTAATCTTGGCATAATTTACAATAAAATGTCGAAGGAAATTGGACTTCCCCTGCAGGCTCTGAAGTTTCTTGATAAAACGAGGACGAGGCAGATTTACAATGGCCTCAACTTTCAAAGGATCCACCTAAATGCCTTTGTTAGAAACAATGAATTTGAGCAGTCTCCCTGACTCGACATAGAAAACACACTTGTGGGGATTCCAGTGAATTTTATAGTATCTGCATCATTCAAAAATCAAACGCAAGTGATCTGGGTGATCGATCCTCTTATGAGAATGTGCTGGCAGATCATCAAGGTAGGGTTCGACAATGGCTTAAATATCGTGAAAGAAAAAATTCATTGCCTGCTGAAAGGTTGCCCCATCATTTTCAATCCAAAGGGAATTTTCTTATATGCGAAGGTACCCCAAGGACAAATAAAAGCCGTTTTATGTTGGTCTTCTAGTTTAATTTGGATTTGATTATATCTGGAGAAAGCATCCATAAACGAAAAGACTTCACTTCCCACGCAAGCATCAATAATTTGATCTATAAATGGCGTGGGATAGTTGTCCTTAGGACAGGATTTGTTTAAATCTTGAAAGTCAGTACAAACGCGTATGTTCCCTTGCTTTTTATCAATAGGAACAGGGTTGGATACCCATTTTGCCAAGGCTATGGGATAAATGAAACCAGCTTTCAGCAGTTTCTCAACTTCAGCCTTCACTACCCCCGCTTTATGCGGGTTGACAGGTCTCAACTTTTTTCGAATGGGTTTAGCGTCAAGGTATGTTCAGATTTTGTGCTCAACTATTGATGGATCAATGCCTGGCATCTCGTCATATGACCAGGAAAAAATGTCACATAATTCCTTAAAAACAAGGCCGTATAGATTGCAATCTCCTTCGGAGAGCAATAATTCCTTAAACAAGGCCGTATAGATTGCAATCTCCTCTGGAGAGCAATTTGCGGCGATATGCACATTTTCCACAACGTTTGGATTTACAGAGATGTTGATAGGGATAGTAGCGAAAATATTTTCCATGTTCCCCTCAACAAACATTCCTTCCATTGGTAAGGGATTAATAGGTGTATCAACATCACCTGCTAGTCTCATATGGAACTCCTGGTTCTCTATTCTGCTTAACTCTGGAAGAAAATAGGATCGATGGTGAAGATATTCGCAGATCTTATCTCATCCACACATAGCTTCCAGAATGTCTTCATCCGAAGGTAAAACCATATCTAAGCAATCTCTAGAATGCAAAGAGTTCTCTGCCCAAGTAGGCAAATAGGCTTCTTCCTATTCCTCTGAGACTTTGAGAGGGACCGGAATAGGATCAACAACGGTATGGATGATAGCTTGTTAAGCCACTTCTGCTACCGATAAGGGCACTTCAGGTTCATTGTGGGAAGGGAGAACCCAAGGATTAGTCCTATCAACAACCACAGCTATGGAATTCCCCACACTAGTAGAACCTATATAATTAATCAGAGCTGAAAAATCAAATGTGCCCATCAATGATGCATACATTCTAGCCCCTAAGCTCTTTGAAGCAAGTCTAACCTGATCAACCAATGGTATGGTGGACTCATTAGTTTCCATGTGACCTTTTTGAGTAAAATTGAGTTGGTCAACAATAACCAACTTCCCCTTGTGTGGAAACACTACCACCGAAAAAATAGCCGATGCAATAGCAGACATGGCATAAGTCCAACTTCTCCCCAAGAGCAAGTTATAATCCAAAGGTGCATCAATCACCTCTAGCTCAACAGACACTACTTTCCATGCCAACTTAATTTCAAAATCCTGTAGGATACCTTGCGGATGGAATGACCTTCCATCGAAAGCAGTAAGTAGAATGTTTGATGGAACTAGCTCTGGGGATCCAAGAGCTTTCCAACAAGACAAGGACATAACACATGTAGAAGCACCCTCATCGACAACTTCCCTTCCAATGGTCTTTCCACCATGGATGACATCTATTGATAAGGATACATGATATGGTAGGCGAATTTTGACATCAGACAAATTAAATTTTGCCATGAGACTAGATGAGTCCATACTGCCTAAGGCTGTCAAGAGTGCATCCCACTGGGTAGGACAAATATGTAACACCTCTAAAGCCGACATTGCACAAGGAGTCTGGGATAAGTATTCAACTACAGAGTAGTTTGCTACAGCCCTAGCATTAGGATTATGCAAGGTTTTCTTAAAGACACCTTTCAGTATCTTGGGCATAATTTCGGCAGGTTTCTCAATTGTGAGAGGGTTAGAAGTTTCACCTATCGACTTACCCTTCTCTGAGGTCTCTTTTTCATAGTTCTTGTTCCTGGTTTGTAGTAAAATTTTGGATCGAACCATGTTGATATAATTGGGGTCAGGAGCATTTGGGGTGCCCCCTGCTACATTTGAAGCTGAAGCAGAATTCTGTCCTTGGGGAAAAGGATCCTCCAGAACAGCAAGTTGTTGGGATTTTAACAACTTCTGAGCTTGTTCCATAAGGGGACATAAATGGGTTAGGTGATCTTCATGGCACAACTTACATGGGAATTTCACCTTCTTCATTTATTTCTTACCTCCATCAGCATTGTTTGTGGGTTTTTGCTTATTTTGGTTTCCCTCACCCTTCTTTCCTCTCTTCTTTTTCCCACTGGGGTGCTGATTTCCCTTCTGAGAGGTTTGTGCAAAAAAATTTGCATTTTGGGGTGAGGGGGAAGCCTTTGCTGCCTCTGCCATAGAATGTTTGATGGACAACTGATGGAGCTATTTGGCCAAAGATTCTACAATGGGAGAATTCATGGAACCAACCACACCATCGGCATGGGGTCCAAGCTTAGGTTTCTTTGCATTGTGCGTTGGCCTTGGTGCCTCAGGGATAATCTCATATAAGATCCCGGACTGAGAATATATCAAATCTAGTTGCTGGGCCTTGAGGATAGCTTCTTCCTCATTCGTCACTCCTAAAGTAGATACATCCTTAGATATATAAGGCAATAGAGATTTAAGGAACCATTCTAATAAGAACTTAGGAGGTATAGTGGCTTTAATAAGGCTCTTCCATCTTCTCCACTCTTGGATGTGATCCGAAATGTGAGTGGCCTTGTTCTACCGGAAGGTAGATAACAAGTCTGTCCCAAAATCATAACAGACATGAAGCTGGAAGTGACTAAGGAATGCATTAGCCAAGTCCCAAAAACTGCTAAACGCAGTAGAAGGCAATTCAATGTACCATTTTGTTGTAGTACTTGTCCAATTTCTTTGGAACAACCTCAACCGAACTGAATCCTTGTTCAGTGAGTTGGAAGAGTACCATAAATGGAAAGTGGTGGCATGAGCTCCAGGATCATCACCAACTTTGCCTTCAAATTTTGGGATATCCGAGGGCAGCTTGGTAGGGACAAGTGGCCAGGAGGGGTCATGTCTCACCAGGTCATTCATCAGTTTCGACAAATCTGGCAAGTTTAACATTGCCAGGAAAGGAAGCTTGGGTCTAACTGGAGCACTAAAAGTACTAGTTTGGGGATTAGAGGGACCTGCCCCCATATTCCCATATGTGAAGGTGGGGTTGCCCCCTACTGTCGGTTGTGAAGTGGATGGGTTTCTTTGGAAAGGATTCCATCCATAAGGCAATGTATTGTTGATGTGAGGTGCAGTATAAGAGGTTCTGGCTACCCCAGTCGAAGTTGGGGTTTGAAATACAGGAGCAAGTATCCCTCCGCTAAAAAGTGAAAAGGGAGAGCTTGTGAACGAAGCTGAAACCAGAGTTTGAAAACCTTGACCATAAGGATTAGTGTTTCCAAACTGCACCCCTACATATGAGGGTGTTGGGCCTACATATGGAGTGGATGGGGGAATGTGCTCCCCATTCCAAGGAAATCCTTGGACAAAAGCTGAGGATCCTATAGGACCTCTTTGGGCAGTGTGTGCGAAAGAAGTAGGAATTGTAGGTACACTAGGAATCCCAGTGACCATACCACTAGAAGCACCTGCTAGACTTATGGGAGTTGGTGGTTGAACTGCTCGGCTAGCTAGAGTTAACGGTGTAGTAGGTATATTTGTTCTAGGGGCACCTACCAAGGGAGGTAGTACCCCTTCAGCTGGAGCGACTGAGGTGGAGGTAAAAGAACTTTCTCCTACAGTAGACATTATTCTGCCCACAGGGACACCAATCACGGGTGGATCAAAAGGATGAACCTGAACGATCACAGTATCGTTTAAGTCAGTTAGAGGTGAATTAAAATTCCTTGCAAACTTGTTAGCCTGCAAGTCTTCTATCTCAACTGTGTTTAAGTTAAAACGGTTTGCCCTAAGTTCTGGTTCACTTGAAACTTCACTAACTTCTATCGGTTCGAAAGAACCGTCTGTGTCAAATCTCCGCCTTTGAGGGGGAGGTGGAGGTTCCAATGTGATAAGCGGAGGAAGGTTTTTGCAACCTTCGTGACCTTCTGATAGATTGGTCCTCCATGATTGTAAATTTGACTCTTCACACCCTAAGGTCGGCTAAAACACAGACAAACCACATAGCATTCACTACAAATTTTTTTCTAAAGTCTCAACAATCACAAGGGTGTAAGATATGCTTTCCCGAAGAAAGCTGAGAGATGGTTTCTTAGCTTCCTTGAATAGGTTCTTAGGCACAAGCAGAGGAATCATCCACCACCCTCCTACAATTTTAACAAGGGTTACCTTCCAATCCCATCCAAGGTGAACCAGAAATAGCCTTCCGATTTACCTGTGTATAAACCCTAGATGTCCAAGAGACTAGAGGCTACCTTAACTATATCAACATTCTGGGGGGACAGTCACAAGCCTGATTCGTACTCATGGGTAGGGTAGCAAATCCTGAAACTTTGTCTAGGGAAGAATCCCCAGATGCGTAAAAACCTTGGTCTACGTTTTGACAAGGAATCAGAGGGTTATCTCCTCATTCCAATGCCTCCATGTGGCCTTGTGCTTAAGTCCCGTTTGAGAGGAGCTTCCCAGAAACTATCAATAAAGAGAAGGATTTACATATCGATTGGCCGACTACATCTGAATTTAAGTACTTATGGGGAGTTTACACTTCCTATCCCACAAGTCTAACCTAAGCTAGTAGATGTATGACCCTATAAAACAAAAATTACTAATAAATTTTAAATTATAGTGTTCATTTTAAAGGGTTGTTGTTACTCAGAAGGCAAGTGGAGTGAAAGACTATGATATTATTGACACGATAAGAAAAGCAAAAAACAGGTGTATAAATCAATTCCAAAGCAAATTATCACTACTTAAAACAAGCTTCTGTTTTATTTTATTTTTGTCACTATGAACTAATGAAAATGCAACTAGGAAAGAGAAAACTAAGACTTATTTTTGTAAATTTTGAGATTTTATTTAAAAACTGAAAGTAAAACTACCATATGCAATTCAAATGCAAATGTTTCCAATGCTTTTCTTTTCACTTTTCAAATTCCTCAAAGATTACTATGCATCTAAATGCAAAAATTCTTGAGTATGCTTGAATAATATAACTATATAAAGCAAGAAAAATGAAGTATAACAGACTTATAAGAACCAAAGATCAACCACCTAAGGAAGACTTGGAAAACACCTAGCTTGGGAAGACATAATGAATCAAAATCACTGAAATCAATCAGAAACAAGTGACAAACCAACACTACTTGGAAATAGCACGGGATATACGGTATCTAGAACCTTGATCACTAATTCAGACACACGACAGTTGGAACTATACCCAACAGGAAAATCCACTACAATTTGCTAAAAGAAAGACAATCCAACCAACAAGAACCCAAGGGCTTACTGAAAAGCACAAAGTATGGTTGACAGGGCTATCAAACCTATAGTGAAATGCCAGTACTAAAGACTAGAAAGCAAGACAAAATCCACAGAAGGACAGTGACAAGCAACCCTACCCAAATTTTTTGTAGCTCAGGCTTGTACCCGACTGTCTAGAAGAGAAACCTGTGTACTGTACGTGACTGTCCAATACAGCAACCCACGTACACAGACCTTTGTACGTGACTGTGTAGCACAACAACCCGCGTACAGGAGTAAAATTTTTCAAAAAAAGAAAAATTATGAAGGTCTTCAAACACCACTATAAGTCCAAACCAAGACAAAACACCACACACTGAATCAAAGCAAAGACTGGGCAAGGATCTACAGAACTAACCCACAACAGGCTGGGCTCCCTAGCGGAGTCACCAATTCTGTTGTTCAGGATTAAACACCCTTGTAACCTAGGGTCTGGGGTTACCAACTTACTACTAACCTTGCAGACAATCAGCTTTAAAAGAGTACAGAAAAGAAATAGGAAGGAATACTTGACTCACTCGATTACCGACGGTTGATCCAAGCTTGATCTTCTTTTCCTTTGCTTCTCTCCAAATCTTCCAGGGATGCACCTCCTTCACCTGTAAAGAGAAAATTCTCCAAGTACAATCTTATACATGTATATATAAGAGGTTAGACAAACAATATATCTAGTGCATAATCGAATATATTCATCAACCATAACACATGAAAGAGACTCAACACAATGTTGGAAGAAGAATTCTCTTTATTAACAATCAGTGAATGAGATAAGAGTACAACCCAGTTTCTGAGACAACGACTCCTATGCAACCAAAGGACCCTGATTTTTGCTGCTCCAAGACTTCTGAAGATATACCATCAACATAAATTTGCTCTCCAAACTTGATTGATTAATGCCCTCCCTAAGGCCTCTATTTATACTTTGGGAAATAGAGTGGTTTCAAAGGTTGAGGAGGTTGAAACAGTTAGGATAGTTAATGATTAGGACCCAACTAATTTCCATTAATCGTGATTTATATTTTTTAATGTCGAATCAAGATGTACGTGACTATTAATATAGGCAACCCACATATGACACGCAAGTTGCTCAAAGGAAACTCGCGTATGCTGATGTACACGAGTTGCAATGGAGATAGTCGTGTACAATACGTGAGTTGTCAATGGGAATAGTCACGTACGTACGTGAGTTGCAATGAGGATAGTCGCGTATGCCATTCAACACTTAGAAAAATAATATGGCAAGCTGGTTCAAGGGTAAATGCATCTCATGTCATGCCCATCTATAGTGTTTTGGTAAACTTCAATCCTAAGATGCCTTTTTATGTACCAACATAAGGAATGTCGACACTCGGACAGAGAAGTGCCATTTGGGTTGATAACACTTGTTGTTTTCTAATTGGCAATGAATCAGACGCTCTCGATACTCCTTTTGGGACAATAAAGGACCCTTCTCTTCCCAAAAGAAAGGGATCCCTCTGCCTAACAGCGGTTTGAATAGCCTAATAACCTCCTGGACTTTGTGTTGAATAACCTCTATCTTGTCTTGTACAATTTCCAACATCCTGTGCTTAGAAATTAAGGCTTTCTAGCCCTGCAGACAACAACAACCCTGTTTTGGATACCATATCGATTGGCCAAATTGTCTGACAATGAGCTTAGGAAAGCAATGACATTTTTCATTGTTGCCACAGGTCTTTTCTACACTTCCCCTAATACTGTCAGGACCTTTTTCTTGGCCTCTATCATAGCGTTTTCCTGGTCTTCAATGAAATCTATATAAGGTCAGAACTTGTCAGCCTCTATAATGATCTGATCCCAAATCAAATGTCTAGCTCCTTGCAAGGCAAATTTACCGACAACCTGCTGGCTTAACTTGGCATTTTGTTGAGTCAGTTCTTGGCATTTATTTTCCATCTTTTCCTTCTCTTGTTTCTCCTCGCCTTTTTCCTTTTCTAGTTCCTTGATCTGCTGTTTTAACTTAAGAATCTATGTATCTTTCAAGCCTATTTGGCACATTGCTCTAGAAAGAGAACCGTTGTCTATCTCTCCAGCTACACCTACAGACTGAATTGCACTCCTGACACTCCTTCGTTGAAGCTCCCTTTCGTTTATTGCTAATATGGCTTTTAATTTCGCTTCACTTTTCTTCAAAAGCTGGATGTCTGCTCCCCACTACCTTTCCTTTTCTTTGAGCTTTAGAAGCTTGGTTTTGCAGTCAATAAGCTCAGCGTTCAATGTCTCTTTCTCTTTTTCAAAATCAGCCAATTCGTATGTCTGAGCGAGCTGGATAGCATGGATTTTCAACTTCCTTTCTAGTGTCTGGATCTCTTTCTCCTTATCGTTGAGCAATTTCTGAGCCAAAACTCCCTTATATGCTGGTCCCTCTATTTCTATTGCTTCATTTTGCAAATTGTTGATTTGGGCCTTGAGGGCATTGTTCTCCACTCTTACCTTTCTCAAAAGATCCAAAGTCTTTGTTTTACTTCCCTCAAGCTTGGACATCTGTATGGTGGCCTTAAGCAGTCTAGGATTCAAGATATCCCTTATTTCTTTGTTGAGGTGTATTATGTCAGTAGTGGGAACCTTTGCGAGGTTCACATTAACCTCTGACACCTTATTTCCAATCACCAAAGATAAGCTAAGGGTGTTAATGGCATGATCCCTTACAGTCTTTAATGCCACATTTGGGTAAGGCAACTGCATTGCCTCACTATATAGCTTTGCTGTCTCTTTGAAAGTTTTATCATCCCTTTCACGGTAAGAGCCTAGCTAGTCTTCTTTGGCTGCATGCCTGTTTGAAGTCTGCCTGTCAAATACATATTCTTGGATTTGTACTTTGGCTGCCTCGGGCTCTTCTTGTTTTTGTTTTTTCTCCATATTCTTCTTCTTCATCTATCCCTTTGGATTTCCTTTTTTAACCTGCACTAACTATTGCCCCTGTTCTATTTTCTGCATTTTGGGCATGCTGGCCATGTCCACCTCTTCAGTATCCATAGGCTCCAGACCCCCTCTTTTCACTGAACTCATTGAATAGCTGACCAATGATGAGACATCCTTGGCTATTGCAACTATTTTAGTTAATTCTCTTTGGGGAGAAGCTATTCCTGGCAGGTGTGAGCCAGTGCTTTGTTCTATGTTGGTGTCCATCGGGGTAGGATTAAGGAAATCATCCTAGTTTGTTGCTTCCCCGAGTCTGAGTATTTTAGTGTGTTCAAAAGGCTTGCACTTGTGAGCCTTCCTCCTTTTGGAAATTATTTTATGAGGGTCGTAGTTTACCGCTTGTTCCAGAGAAAACCCCATGCCCCTGAGCAAGTTGGTAACCAGTGGAAAAGCATCTCTGCTCTTGACTGTGTATGGTCCCATTTCCCAAGGGAAAATCAAATTTGACCTATTTTTATAGATCAGGAAGTGCTCTTCCTCAATGGTGAGTCTTTGTCGGATAAATTCCAAGGAGAAAACCCTGGTAGTTAGAAAAGCTGGAAGAATGTAGGGTTTATGCATAAAGCCGTACAATCTTATGGTCATTCCGAATTCTGTCAGGAACCAGCCCCCTATCTTCTTGCTATTTGACAACTGTAGCATTTGCCTCATCTCAGAAAAGTTCGTATATTTCAGCCATCAATTGGTTCATGAACTTACAATAGTCTGCAGCCATATCAATAGTGATTTCCAATTCAGGTACTTGTAGGTATTCTTCGTTATAAGCTATAATCATCCTCAGGAAAAAAGGACCAGAATCTGAACACTTTAGTGCTGTGGAAATTCGCTAACTGAGAACGGATGTTCTCGGCTAGGAATTCGTCAAACTTAAGACAACAAGATTGATAAGATTTCCTAGGCAATTCATGTTCATCCAGACAAGTACTCAAGACGAACAATAGACTCAACAATGACTTTGTGACATAAGCATCGGTATCTAGACCTAAAAAATGACTTTCTAGGGATATACACCACTGAGTTTCTTCATTGAATTGGATAAGGTTAATAGGGTATGACAGGTTGATGGGTTCACCACTGGGTTTTGAACAGGCCTTCAAGAAGGTTTCTCTACTTTTGTTGGTAGATTCTCTGAAGAAACGTATAATATTTTCCTCTTGGTAGTTTTGGGATATATCAACAAACTTGTCTGGGATGTGTGGGGTTTTGCAGACGACGGAAACATGGACTGAACAAAGTATTTTGGACTTTGACTTATTCATAATGACTTCTTCAGAGACAGAGAAATTGTCTGCACGCCATTCGACAAACTCAGGGCAATGGGGGGTTTGGCCAACAGAGAAGAAATGGAAAAAAGATTTAAAAACACTGCAGGTGTCTCTACCTCGGTCCTTAAGGATTTCCAATTTACCTCTAGCGGTGTCAATGGCTTCTCCCACAAAGATGGTATAGAAAATCTCAGCATTCTCATCTATGAGACTTTCCTTTTCCCTCTGACATGTGACCTTTGGTTCTGCATCATCTCTCACCCCTACCACTTCTACTTCTCCTATCACATCCATTTTCAAATAGCACTGAGGAGGTATCAGCGGCCTACCTTTCTTTTTAGCACAGTCTCTTGGTTCTTTCGTGCTGGTGCTCTGTATGCTGTTGGGTATTCAGTGGCTTTGAGGCTTCAGAAAAGACAAACCTTTCTAGCTCCAAATGGATCCTTTTATAGATTTTTACATAGCATAACCTTCGTGCCCTTCCCAAGTAGTTTGCACCGTGGATATTAATCCTTGCAATCTAATCCTTTGGTATGTGAGGTCCTTTATGCTACACTCTTCCTTACCTTGCACGTGTGCATCTCAACCATCGATCAAGATCGACTTTTCTTCACCACCGTTGATCTAAGTGGACCCTACCACTTTTCACGATGTGAGATTTTGGTCCCCTCCGTGCTATTTTAGATTGCGAAATAACCCATGACCGCAGATCTCCCTCCGTTCTTGTAGTGACTGTGGATCTGAGCGACCTATACCACTTTTCGTAATCCAAAATTGCTACTGTGTCCTTGCTAATCCAAGATGTGAAATCATTTATGACCATGGATATTCTTGGATCCCAACCTCGACTGTTAGATGCCTCCACTTTTTAACCTATCATTGCGATTCAAAAAAGTGGCTTTGGCCGAGCATGTTCACCGTGTGAAATGTTTTGATGCCGTTGATCTGCCATCAGATCAATCTCAGCCTTCTATTATGATTTTCTCTTAATACCTTTAGCGCATCCAATGTTCTCTACTTTACCCTACATCTCTGATGCATGGAGTGTCTTGCCACTTTCAATATTTATTACTCTAGAGTGAGGCCACCAATTTACGCTGTCCTTTCCTTCATTTCCACCGCGGCCTATTCTAGTGGCTGAATGCTATCTCGTATATGCCATCGGCCTCCCTGCAAACTCTAAGGTTGCCTTCCCAACAATTTTCGATAGGATCAGATTTCCCACATATCTCTTATAATCAAAATTTTTATAGAGTGTTAACACCAACAAGCCAATAGTTTTGTAATTTTGATTCTGTATGAGAAAGTTATGCCAATTTTAGTGAATCTCTTCAATCCTCAAAGATACCCAAAAATTTATCCTACATAAAGTTTCACACTTTTTTCCAAGAGTTGTGAAATACCGAAGAGAGAGTTGATTGATGAACAAATGAAATGTTTGATCTTCTATTTATATAGGTCGTGGAGGATTTACTCACATGTTTAGCCGACTTGTAGTAGTTTTAATTAAAATTAATTGAATTCTTTTAGCATGCCAATCTACTTGTAAAGGGGAAAATTAATACATTAACTTTAAAAAATGAAAAATCATCAATCGTAAGGAGTTAGGAGACACTCCACATATCAATGGAAAGGGCTTGACGAGGACCATCAATATGAATGGCTTATTTTTAAATACTTAGTCCATTACCCTTAAATTCTTTAATTTGTACATGACGTCAAAAATTGATTTGAAATATTCTTGATGGCTTCTTCAAGTATTTTTATGGAACCAAGAGCTACATAACGAATAAAGTGAATATTCCATGTTCAAGGTCTCCATCATATGCAATGAAGTGATTCATAATCATTAGTAATATTTTGTTTAAGATATCAAGGGCTCCATCAACATGCATGGGTTCCATAGGAAATATTATGGTGTACAATGCCTTCATGTAATATGAGCAAGGGTTTCATCAACATTATTGCGGGATTATGGCCATCAAGCAAGGGATTCTTCAACAACCTTGTGGTATTATTCCCAATATGAGGGTCAAGGGTTTAAGGGCATCGTTATTTTGACCAAGGGCTTCTTCATTTATATGTCAAGTGCAAGGTCAATGTGACCACTAGTATATGGGATTCAAGGTACGACTAGAGTGATTCAATCATGTGCAAGGGTTATGAACATAAGGACACATTCAATGCTCTTGTAGGCTAAGGACCAACAAGCAAGGGTTTCTTTGACTATGATCATCAAGCAAGAAGGGCTTCTAAACTTCAAGGGCTTCAATCATATCTCCATCAAACTTGTGGGTTAAATACCATGCTCAAGGCCATCTTGAAAGTAGTAGGGCATCATCATCATGAGGGAAACATATATCGATGCAATTATAGAGGATTCAACACCAAAGGGTTCATCTATGGGATTCAAGGGCTCCATATCAATATTGTGCATCCATAACAAAGTAAGGGCTCCAAGATTCAGGCTTGTGGGATTAAAGACCAAACTATCATGTGTGAAGGTACATGTAGGATATAAACACAATCAAACAAAAAAACCATAACAAGTGCATGCATGACAAGCAACAAAGATACATCAAAATAGAACCAGGAGAAAGGATACAAGACATGAATCAAATGGGACCAATATACAATTGACGGGAACTTAACCAAGTCAATGGATAACCAAGGATTTTTCCATTGTCCCAAGTCCTCCAAGTGCTTCAATATTGGTGTTTGACAAAGTAAAAAATGCTCCTTTGACACAAACAACACACTAACCCTCAGGGGCTCCACAAGGGGCACCAGGGACTCGACAGTTTGCATCAATGACAAGACACTGTTGGCATCAATGAAAACTTAATTAGTGATATCCTCCTTTGTAATTTATGACAACACCATAACTCCTATTTCCCTGTCAACAAATTCTCACCCCCCTTTGGCATCAATTGCAAAGGGAACATCCTTTGACAATATCGCTCCACCTCAGGGCATGTTCCCCATGTCATCAACTTCTCTTCCTTTGCCAAATTTTCTTCATGTTTGCATTAATGGCAATAAGAACTTCCTTTGAAAACACCTCTTCCCCTATCATTAGCCACTGTTGATATTTTGATGAACTTTTATTTTGTCACAAGGTTATTGTTGTTGATTTGAATTCATTTGCTGGTAATCAGGCACATTTGATGGACTTCAACATAGTATTGGGTTTTTCCAAAAATTTTCATTATTTATGTTTTGTTCAATGGGGAAATCTACTGACTTTATTCTCCATACTTTAGTAGGATAATGGTTTTTCATGTCATTCGATTGAACTTGCTTTCTTCTCCAAACTTTAACTTGTCCCTGCATCCTACAATGTTTTGTGAAATAACCATAATGATAACAATTGTAACACTAAACGAAAAACCCACCCTGATTTATTCTTGGCATGATTGTGTAATGAGATCTACAATGGATGGATTTGTGACCATAGTTATTGCACTTGTAATAGTAGCCATTGAACATCATAGGGTATCTCTGAGAAGATAATATGCTTTGTGATGTATCTTCTCTTGATTCGTGTTGATCATGGGATATTCTAAGAATATGTTTATAACTATTAGTCTTTTCTTCTTTTTCTATAGATATTTTAATTTCTTGAATGTTCTTCTCGATCTTTGAATTTGTCTTTAACTAAGTAGTTTTTTCTAGATTTTCCTTCAAAGAGACTCAATCTTCAATTCTTGATTTTGACAAATTTCTATCTTTTCTTGGAATTGTCTCCTTACATATTCTTCTATTTTCTTAACTTTTTCCACCTATCTTTTTAGATCAATGATATTGTCTTCCATCTGTCCTTTTGAATTCTAATCATCCTCATGGGATTTTTGTAGTTGACCTTTTAGTACATAATTCTCCTCTCTGAGTTCTGAGAGCTCCTTTTCAAAATGTTGGGTAAAATATAATGAATGAATTTACCTTAAATTTAATTATCGATCGGGACACATAAACTTTGAATTGCTACACTATATGTATGGGGCAAGATAGTTTAAAGCTGATTCCTAGGGTTACTTCAATCTACTCTTATGCAGAGAAAAAGAACATAGTTCATAAAACTAACTACTTTCAAAAGCTATTAAGTCTAATCTAAGAAAAGAACCAATTTCTAATTACTGTTTACAATCCAAAAGTTTACCAAATTCAATCAATGAAACCTAAAGAAATTTCAAACCATGCTAACTTTTAATCTATTTTCCAAAATCTTCACATACCAATAACAAATTTGCCTTTAATTTCTTAACTCTTAGGATCAAAGCAAATAAGCAATCAAATGTTTCAATCTTAAAGGAGTTCCTACTATCAACAGAGATCTTCAAATCTCAAACTTGCCTACAAAAGAAATGCTACTTGGCCAATCTTTAATATTTCACGCAATTCCAACATAACTTCTAAGACTGCTCCATCATCAAAAAGAAATATGTCTCAAGTATAATAGCTCTTCTACAAGAATTAGAATTTTATTACTTTGAATACTACCAACTTTACTTCACACTAACACTGTCATTCACAAAATAATTACTGAAATGAATTTTACCTATTCACTAATAAAAGAAACAACACTACTTAAACTCTATGCTTATAAAAGTGGATTGGAAATATTCAGACAGAGCTGCGTTTTAACTCAATTCAATCAAAACACAAGGTTTAACATTCATCATTAAATTCCAAAACCAATCTATGGCTAAGAAAAGATGGGAAAATGAATAAAAGGAATCAAAACATACTAGAAAATACACACTGTCAAATATTAACAAGCTGCACATTCTCTCTCTCTCTAATCTCATCCAACTTCCTCAAAATCTTTGAAAAACAATACATATTCCAAATATCTTATACAGCAAGTCTAAAAATGCCAGCCTATAGACTCTGGCTAGAGGTTCAATCATTCAATTACTAAATACTACAACATGATCTAGCTACTGGAAATGAAAGAAGAAGAAATCCAGATCCAACATATTTAACGACTCTTCCTATTTTTCTCAAGTCTTGGTTCACCAAATCAATTCTGCAAACAAAGCTAGGATTAATCATAAATTAAATACTCTGTCTAGATATGTTCAGTAACATAAACAAACATGTCCACACACATTCTGTAACATAAGCCAATCCAACGCAAGCATATAGATATACCCCCAATCATGAGTCTATAAAACTACCGGCATACATATATATAAAGAAAACAGTATCAGGGAGTAATGATATATAAGTTTCCTTACAGTAATGAACAAAAAACAAAACTACACATATGTAACAAGAGTTGAAGGTGGGCCCTGCCTCCAACACTTCTAGATCTGGAACTAAAGATTTAAAGAAGAAAACGCAGTAGTAAATTAACAACTTGAAATCAGAGTTTTATAGTATATCATATCCTTGTTCTTTTAAGGTTTCACATGCATATTTATAGCTTGAATTACATCACGGGTCAACCACTGAAAAGGGTTGACCCTGCCCAAAATATCTACGCTTATCCAGGAGAATGAAAACAACTAACAACTGATTTAATGTAGAAAATAGGTTAAAACACCAGATTTGATTTGGATCCTTTGCAAACCAGCGATCAAATAGCCTGGAGCCTGCACGTTGTTGAATATTAGGGTCCATGATTCTTGGATAGAGCAAGGTTGCATAATGCCAATAGGTATCTCATGGTCAACATGGAAACGATTGAATGCAGAACCCATACGTTATTTCAAGCAAACAAATCCCCCAGATATATGAACCAATCAATACATGCTCAGTGAGTGATAGAACAGGTGCGGGATTGAGCCACCAAGAAAAGAAAGTAACTGTGTGGGAAACAAGACTTTGACAAAGGATCAAAATTTTTAATCATAAGTTAGAGTTTTCAATTATAAATTGAAATCCATCAAAATGATAAACAAAGTAATAAAAATATCAAGAATTTACCTGTTTAAAGAACCTTGGGATATAGTCCTTGAAAATACATATTTGAACATAAAATATAACAAGATAAATTCAAATATGCCTGGTTCCGTATAAATTTGAACTAGAAATAGGGCGGTAGACAAGCAAAAATAGGAGGTCATCATCTGCCCCAGACTGAAGACCTTGCATGTCCCAATGCAAGAAAATTTTGACCCTGATATACAAAATTGAGAAACAAAATTGATGACCAAAATTTGAGTTAAATTCTAGAGATTGAAGCTGAAGTGTTAAACAACACTTGTACTTGAGGAGGGGATGGAACTGTTTTCTGTTGTGATTTGATCAATTCCTCAAGTTGTTTATCCTTTTTCCTCAACTACTTTCTAAGACTACGATTGGATCCAGTTATATCATCAACTAGGGTTTGTAGGGATGCCACCTTAGTTTTCAATACTGCATTTTCTTGTTTAACAAATCGATCCAATCGAACATATTCCTGTAACTGGTTAGTTAACTCAAGGTTTTTTTGTTGAAAATATTCAATCCCCTGGGCTGAAGTAGCTGATCGATGAGATTTGATAGATTTCTGATTAGATTTTAAAACCCGAGATGCTAAGAAATGGATTGGCAATGAGGAATCTGCAACAGGACTCGACATTGAAGGACTATAGTGGAAATCAATTGAATGAGAATCATCATGTGCAGATGAATAAGTGGATGAAGATAACTGGACATGAACAGGCGTTTCATCTTTAGGTTCTGTATTTTTCTCTTGGGAAACCATACTACGGGTAAACCTACGAGTTGACGGAACAGGATATTTCCCAAAGTCGGGTTGTGCTTTCCCACTATCAGACTGAGAATTTGCTTGTCACCCCTTTAACCCCCGAGGCTTATTAGCATTGGACCTTCCTTCCCTCTTACAACTCTTAATTCCTTATTCCTGAATATGGCTAGTTTGATCTTTAGAAACATTCACAAAGGATACCTTATCAATAAGATCATGAATATGGGGTTTGCTTACTTCATTAACCGGAGGTGAACTAATATGGGAGTTAGACAATTCATATAGAAAACAACTAACAACTGATTTAATGCAGAAAATAGGTTAAAACACCAGATTTGATTTGGATCCTTTGCAAACCAGCGATCAAATAGCCTGGAGCCTGCGCGTTGTTGAATATTAGGGTCCATGATTCTTGGATAGAGCAAGGCTGCATAATGCCAATAGGTATCTCATGGTCAACATGGAAACGATTGATTGCAGAATCCATATGTTATTTCAAGCAAACAAATCCCCCAGATATCTGAACCAATCAATACATGCTTAGTGAGTGACAGAACAGGTGCGGGATTGAGCCACCAAGAAAAGAAAGTAACTGTGTGGGAAACAAGACTTTGAAAAAGGATCAACATTTTTAATCATAAGTTAGAGTTTTCAATTATAAATTGAAATCCATCAAAATGATAAACAAAGTAATAAAAATATCAAGAATTTACCTGTTTAAAGAACCTTGGGATATAGTCCTTGAAAATACATATTTGAACATAAAATATAACAAGATAAATTCAAATATGCCTGGTTCCGTATAAATTCGAACTAGAAATAGGGCGGTAGACAAGCAAAAACAGGAGGTCATCATCTGCCCCAGACTGAAGACCTTGCATGTCCCAATGCAAGAAAATTTTGACCCTGATATACAAAATTGAGAAACAAAATTGATGACCAAAATTTGAGTTAAATTCTAGAGATTGAAGCTGAAGTGTTAAACAACACTTGTACTTGAGGAGGGGATGGAGCTGTTTTCTGTTGTGATTTGATCAATTCCTCAAGTTGTTTATCCTTTTTCCTCAACTACTTTCTAAGACTACGATTGGATCCAGTTATATCATCAACTAGGGTTTGTAGGGATGCCACCTTAGATTTCAATATTGCATTTTCTTGTTTAACAAATCGATCCAATCGAACATATTCCTGTAACTGGTTAGTTAACTCAAGGTTTTTTTGTTAAAAATATTCAATCCCCTGGGCTGAAGTAGCTGATCGATGAGATTTGATAGATTTCTGATTAGATTTTAAAACCCGAGATGCTAAGAAATGGATTGGCAATGAGGAATCTGCAACAGGACTCGACATTGAAGGACTATAGTGGAAATCAATTGAATGAGAATCATCATGTGCAGATGAAGAAGTGGATGAAGATAACTGGACATGAACAGGTGTTTTATCTTTAGGTTCTGTCTTTTTCTCTTGGGCAACCATACTACGGGTAAACCTACGGGTTGACGGAACAGGATATTTCCCAAAGTTGGGTTGTGCTTTCCCACTATCATACTGAGAATTTGCTTGCCGCCCCTTTAACCCCCAAGGCTTATTAGCATTGGACCTTCCTTCCCTCTTACAACTCTTAGATCCTTATTCCTGAATATGGCTAGTTTGATCTTTAGAAACATTCACAAAGGATACCTTATCGAGAAGATCATGAATATGGGGTTCGCTTACTTCATTAACCGGAGGTGAACTAATATGAGAGTTAGACAATTCATATAGAAATTGTTCCCAGGTCTGATTCTTTTTATTCAATTCAGCTAAAACAACCATCTTAATCAGACCATGATGATATAGACTGTGAGTAGGGTTTTCTACATTTTTTCTGACCTGAGAGGCCATCTTCCCTAAACTTTTCCAGAAACAAAATGGGAAGTTGAGGATCTTACCAAATTCAAAATGTGAAAGCAGTCGAAAATGGCAGGCTTTGAAAGTAGAAAACCGACCTTCACAAGTGATCATCTTGGTAATAATCACTAGAGGGTTGATAAACTCTTCTCTGATCCATAGTTTTGAAATCCCTTTTTCTCCCTTCATAGTAAGGAACTCTGGTTTAAAAACATAATCATAATCCTTGCGCGACAACTTGAAGTTCTTGAACCATTGGTCCCCTGTTCATGGAAGCCCTATAGCATGCGCAACCAATTACTCAGTGACTTGAAACACCAACGACCCTACCTTGGCGGTGTGACCATCGAACCCCAGGGAAAATTGCAAGGATACTGCATCGTCATGCCCCTGAAGAATGGTTAAGAAAGGATGCCATCCAGCTCGAACAAACAACTAGTTGCAAGCTAAAAACTCAGGCATGGCCAATAATTGATCATACGCAGTGGGTTCATGGCGATTAATCGTCGTGGAGACATGGGAACAAGATGAGGAACAAAGAAAATGGTGAAGTGAGAACACACAGTAATTTGAATGGTCATCAAAAACCTCTATCAGACTCCCTCCAGATGGTAGAAGTGAAAACTGGAACCAGCCCATTTTAAAGTATGATGGAAAGGAATGGAAAATGAGAATGGTAATGACGGATGGACAAGGGAAATTATCACAGATAAAGGCACGTAATGCCCATACTTCCCTGCCTTATAATAATAGCGACACTTCCCAGGATACATTCATAACATTAAGACATATCAAATTTCATTTTTAATCGTGGAGTCAGGATTCAGACTTTAGAAAACTAATGACATAAAATTAAAGTGGCAAACTAAAACATAAACTATTGTGTATGAATTATTGATATAAAATAATCAATAATATGAAATAAAAATTTGCCATGGTTTGTATGTCATTAGATTACTTACGAAAGAAAGATGATTCTAAGCAAGGTTAAAAATATACTTTTGTCCAATTTAGGAACCAGAAAAGTTAAGATGCTCATCAACTATGGGATATAATTAGTCAAGGTAAATTCCCATTATTTAATTATTTTTCAAATTTAAAAAGATGCCCGGATTTCAACAGTTAAAACTGACTTCAACGTTCTTGACGTTACCTTAAAAAAAATAAAAATAATTTACTAGTTTTCCTAGTACTTATTCCAGCACCCCTCCGGCACCTGACCCAGCCTAAGTCTAGTATTTTCATGTTTAGATATAGGGGCATTTTCAAGCTTGCAAAGGTGGAAATGGTTGCCAGTAGGATGACAATGATACAAGTAAAGACAAATATATTTCTTTCTCCAAAATGTCCAACTTTTGTGAGTTGAAAAAGAAAATTCATACTGCCTGAAATTTTTTTCCTATCCAGCAAATTCCTTGCATAGTTTCCATTAAGGAAATTAAATTGTTGCTTCTTCATTTGACCACACATAAACAAGGTTAGGTCAGAAAACTCTGCATTATTATCAATATAAAGGCAGAATTAAAAGGAATCTGTGATCTATCAATGTCATTCTTGCATCTATCTATTAAACAGATTTAAAACTTCAATCCATAAATACAGACTCTCTCCTCTTTATCCATATAGAATTTCTTCACAAAATATGGCGCCTTCTAAAAATTAAGATAAAAGGAGTACTAAATGAGACCAATAGTATACTAGTCAACTTGGCTCAACTTCACACAAGAAGGTTTGAGTGATGAAAATCAGGTAATAGAGACTTAAAGGATCTGAAGATGATTATCGAATGGCTATTACAAATAGTTCATTTTAATAACCAAACATGTATTCTCTTTAATATTTACAAGGGTACATTGTTCATGCAAACAAGTATAAATGAGGCATCAAAATAGATATCAAAGTCATAACCCACTACCAGCGAGCCTGTTCAGGACTCCAGTGGGGTAATTGTAATACCTAAGAAAATTCTTCCCCAGGAAGAATGCCCCATTTCCAACAGACCTGTTCAGTACCCTGATGGGTTTACCTATTTATACCACAGGTCGGTACCCGCTGCCAGCGGACCTATTCAGTATCCTAGCGGGTTAACCTCTTACACCCTTTTTCTATCAGAGGCTCTTGTCCCAATTCATCATGAAGATAGAATTTATAATTTGCTTTCGAATAGATGAGTGGGGGAGCAGCTCTGAAAACCTTCTAGGAGTGGGATGGTGTTAAATTGAAAGATTTTTTTCTTGAAGCATGCCTATAAAGGTTTGTCTGTATAAACAAATAACCCCTATAACTATATAAATTGAAAAACATGAGATGGCTGGAATTATCTATAATATATTTATATATATTTAATGAAAGCCAATGGATAATGATCAAAAGATTCTTCAGTCTTGAAAACCATTCTTTATAAAATTATGGTGGTGCATGTCTGGAGAATAACTCAATGCCCCTAGCTATTACTACTTGTAAAAAATACTCCTTCAATCAAGTGTGAAACCAAGTCAAATTGCACTAGTATACTATGAGTCCATAAGTGAAACCCCTTGAGTCTTTAAATCACTAATAGAGGCATAGCTAGATAGATAGACAACCTATATGAATAAAGAAGAACAAGTCGATATAAAAGAACTGAACTGAAAACAACAAGTCCTATAGATATGACAAAAACATTTTTCAATTTTTATTTGATATAGGTATTCCAATAACTCAACAAAACCAGTAAAGATATTCAAAAATTAATTCGAATTAGGAAAGTTCCTGAAAATTCTTCGTAAAAGGAATCAACTTTCTAAAGTTAGAAAGCTAACAGAAAGACTTCCCTTTTTAAAATACCCTGAGATCTCACCAAAGAAAATACCTGCATAATTCAAAAAGAGAACCTAATGATAAGAAAAACACACTCCTGTACATATATACAAAGAAACAGTTCCATCAGATATTACTTCAAGAGGGTAGGAGGTGAAGAAGTCACTTCTTCACCCACCAACTCTAGCTCAGATTTCTGAGTCATATTATGAATGAATTCCTGCTTAGAAAGAGGTTTATGGTATACCTTCAACCAATGTCCATTTACCACAAATGTGACTTGTTCATCATCAATTGTTCTTATTTTGACAGAGCCATTATAAAAAACAGTCACAATTTCATATGGTCCCATCCACCTGGTTTTAAGTTTACCTTTGAAGTGTTTAAATCTTGATTCAAACAACAAGGCGCAATCAACTTCTTGAAAAGTTTTCTGCTTCAAAAACTTGTCATGCCATTTAGTCCTTTGATTCTGGATTAAAGTAGTTCGTTGGACATCATCTTGTCTAATTTCATCAAGTTCATTTAACTACATCAATCTTTGTTCTTGGGCTTCATCCAAATTCAGGCTCAATTGCACAGCAATAGAGAAGGATTTCACTTGAAATTCTATAGGGAGCAAAACCTGTTTCCCATAAACAAGCTTATATGGAGTATGCCTCGTGGTATTTCTCCACATAGTCCTATAAGCCCACAGTGCCTTCGGAAGCCTATTTGCCCAGTCCTTATGATGCATTTGCACAGTTTTGGTCAGAATGGCTTCTAACAATTTGTTTGTTGACTCCACCTAACCATTTGCTTGGGGGTGGTAAGGAGAAGATTTATAGTGTTTAATCCCATACTGCTCTGTCATTTCTTTCATTGATTTAGAGACAAAGTGTGCTCCATTGTCAGTCACAATTTCACGAGGAATCCCAAAGCGAGTAAAAATCTCTTCATAAATAAACTCTATGACTGATTTCTCAATGGCCCTTAACAGAGCTTTTGCTTCTACCCACTTAGTCACATAGTCAGTACAGACTAATATATATCTCTTTTTTTGTGACATTGGTGAGATTGGTCCAACAAATTCTAATCCCCACTTTTCAAAGGGTTCAATCTGTACCTGGGTTTGTAAAGGAATTTCATCAGCAACAGTGGGTCTCCCCATCCGTTGACAGCTATCACACCCCTGTACATATTTTGTAGCATCTTTGAAAAGTGTGGGCCAGTAATACCCTTGATGTAACACCTTGTATGCTGTCCGCTTGTCTAAAAAATGTCCTCCACAGGGCCCATCATGACAGGCTTGGAGGATATCATACATCTCATCTTCTCTTACGCATTTTCTGATAATCAAATTTGGACCAGTGCGAAAGAGATCATTACCTGCCCATGAATAGTTGGCACTTTGTTGTATGATCCTTCGTTTTTCATATGATGGAAGATGAGCAGGTACTTTTCCTGTAACTAAATAATTAGCTATGTCTACAAACCATGGTATTTTAACAGAGACAACAAACAAATGTTTGTTAGGAAAAGTATCATCTACAGGGACATTATCATCATTATGAGTCAACCGCGAAAGAAAATCTGCAACCAAATTTTCCTTTCCTGGCTTATCAATTATAGTAATGTTAAATTCCTGTAGCAAAAGAATCCATCTAGTAACTCTGCCACTAGTTATAGGTTTATTCATCAAAAATCTAATAGCAGAATGATCAGTGTGAACAAAAACATCATAGCCAGTAGTGTAATGTCGAAATTTATAAATAGCATGAAAAAAAGCTAAAAATTCTTTTTCAGTCACTATATAATTTAGTTCTGCTGGTGTTAAATTTTTACTGATAAAATAAATAGCATAATAAGATTGATTTTCTTTTTGTCCAAGCACTCCCCCTAGGGAAGTATCAGAAGTATCAGTTTGTATATGAAAGGGAAAAGACCAGTTTGGTCCTCTCAAAACCAGTGTGGAAGACAATTCTATTTTTAAAGTGTCAAAATATGCCTGACAGTGTTGATCCCAACAAAAATCAATGTCCTTGGATAACAACTTGAAAAGTGGGGCTGCTATGTTAGTAAAGTTGGCAATAAACCTACCGCAGTAACCCGCATGTCCCAGAAAACTTATAACTTCCTTTTGTGTAGTTGGTGGAGGTAAACTGGTAATGATTTCAACCTTTGCTGGATCTACCTTGATACCTTCTGACGAGATATGATGTCCTGAAACAATGCCCTCAGTTAACATCATTTTCCACTTTTCATGACTTAAGGCAAGGTTTGTTTCTTGGCACCTGATTAAGACTTTTTCTAAGTTGTCTAAGGCTTCTTTGAAATCATTACCATATACTGTAAAATCATCCATATATATTTCCACACAATCATTAAGCAAGTCAGCTAGAATTCCTAACACTACCCTTTGGAAAGTAGCAGGGGCGTTACACAATCCAAATGGTAACACCTTGTAAGCGTATGTTTCCCATGGACAAGTGAAAGTAGTTTTATCTTGGTCTTCCCGGGCTAGTATAATTTGATTGTATCCACTGTATCCATCAAGAAAAGAAAAATACCGTTTCCCGGACAAAGTGTCCAAGAACTGATCTATAAAGGGTGTTAGCACTTAGAATGTACCCAGGTTGTAAAAGGTATACTCCAAGGTAACAGCAAAACCTACTTTAGAAAGAAACTGGTATTTTCTTCCAGAGAGGGATCTCTCAATAAAGATTTTAACAAGACCGGATATAAAACAACACTTAAAGATTTGTATGTATGGCTGAAACAATCATATAACCATTGGGTATGGAGTCATATGCATCTAAAGAGATCACAAAGATGTATACACAAGATTTATCAAAGGCAAGGTAATCACATCATCACAGTCATTCAATTTGATCCAGATGAAACAGAAGAGACGAGGAAACAACCCATCAATACAGAGCGTCAAAGACGAATTCTATACCAACTTTAGCAGAAAAGATCATAAAATATATGAAATGATGACTAAAGCATAAACATATGAATTCTAATCATCTAACGCTATATTCCAGATATGAAGAAGAAACAAAATGAAGTATTACACAGGAAATACGATCACATAAAGAAAGAAGCACAGACTGTAATATCAATGATACAGGAATCTCTGACCAAATTCTCATGCATTCACTTTGGTATTCAAAAATAGATATGTTCTCCAAAATTCTTCTCCCCCGATGGGTTCCAACCCCCATCTCTTAAAAGACATGCAAATTTATACATAAAATAATAGGTCGTCCAAGAAGACCAATAACTGAATGATCGGCTTAATGTAGAGTTTTTTAACTGAATCCCTAACTCCTAGGAAGTTTGTTACAACTCCACTCCTAACAGATCATAAAGTAAAATCAACTTGATAACAAACTTTCACCTAGCCAGCTCCACGTCTTTGCCCCATCAACTCCACGTCTTTGCCCCATCAGCTTCTCAGTGCATAACACCTGTTTCTAGGAATGAAGAATATAATTTGTCTTTCCAAACCGCTCCATAGCTTTCCACTGCTCCGAACTTGGGGTGTCACATTCCATCATTTCCCGAATTGATACTTCGAGCTCCATATATGATTCATATGACTTCTTGGGCAATCTGCTTCTGATAATTGCGAACTTCTGTAGAATTTCAAAATCTTCTGTTAACATATCCACAATGGTTTTCCCTGTTAGGATTTTCTCCAAATCATTAAATTTGGAGTGGTCCATGCGGCACTGGACAAGCAGGTTATGATAATGTTCCTGTGAGAACATCCGTCCCTCCTCGTCCCAGAAGGAAGGCAATCCGTCTTCGAACAGCTCTTTAAAATCCTATTTGAATTTATTAACCTGCAAAAGCAATTCTTCTAATTTATCTTGTACCGTCTTCATTAAGTGGTGCTTGTGAATGAACCTTTTTTCCCACAACACTATTGATACTCTGTCTTTTATGCCCATATCGTGCAGTTTCTGATATGTCAGTGAATTCAGGAAATTTAGTGTGTTCTGAGCTGTAGTAAGAGGTCTTTTCTCCATATGTTCATTTACCAGCTTTAATCTCTGGTGAGCCAAATTTATCAGTATATTCAAATCATCAATAAAATTTAGATAGTGCCGGAACTTGGTAATCTCTATAGACAAGGTATCCCAAATGATATGTTTTGCCCCCTGAAGAGGGCCTTTTCCAATGCCTTTTTCTTTTAGCTCATTGAATTTTTTCTGCAATTGATTCCTGTCCTGCAATATTTGTTTTTTACTTTCACTTACTTTGGCCAATTCAGCTTTTATCTTTTCATTCTCTACTTTCAACTCTTTAATTGCTTCATCTTTCAAGCTCACTTGGGACATAGGCACCAACAAATCGTCTGCAGAAAAATTATCCAATGGCTTTTCGATATTCACAATGGACATGTCTTCATCAGTGGGGGTTTGACTCATTAACTCCTCCATAATTTCCTTTTCGTCACTTTGGTATTTTTTCATTAAGGAAATTTGAGATAATAGTTCATTCCGCTCGGCCTCCCACCTGTCCTTTTCTTCCTGTAGCTCGACAAATTTTCCTTTATACTCCTTCATCTCTTGATGGACTTTATCCTTTTACTCTTGCAAAGCCATTAATTCAGCTGATTGGACGTGCTCTGAACTTGGGATCTTCAGCTTTTTCTTTAAGACCTGGAGTGCATTGTCTTTTTCCTGTAGCATCCTCCTGACTGCCTGGGTGTTATCTGAACTAACAATGTCTGTTTGTAGTTTTTTGATCTGAATGACATTTGATTTATTCTCAACTCTCTCATGTTTCAATTGAATTTCTAATTTGTCTATCAAAACTTGCAATTTATTAATCCTTACCATGGCTTGCAATAAGTCTGAGTAGATGATGTGACTGGTTTGTTTGTGAAGTTGTATCTTATCCGGAGTACTGATTTTGTCTAGCTGGATCTCCATTTCAGACATATTCTTGTCGTTTACTATAGCCACCTTAAATGTATTTCTCTCAGCATCTCTAGCAGAAACTAGAGAGGTTTTTGAACTGTATAAACTTCTCACTCTCGGGAGTAAATTTCTCGTCTCCTCCATAGACTGTTTCCTCTTCTCCATATAGCTGGTTTTGAGCTCTTCCTTCGACTTAAATACCGGGCTTGATTCTGAAATGTCTACATCACTTTCTACATTTTTAAAAGATAATTGATTTACTTGCACGGTTTTCATGGGAATTAGGGCAACCTTTTTGAAAACATCAGAAACTTCCTCATTTACCATTTCACCACCTTCAAGCAGCTTTGCCTTTTTATGGGACCCATCTTCGTCCACTTCCATACTGTTAATTTCAGACAAACTCCTCTTAACTGCAATACTAGCACCTTCTGTTATTTGGGTTGTTGTGACAGGTACAGTATGTGCATCTTCGCCAGACTTTGACATCTCAGTAAATTGCAACAAATTGGCTGTTTCAGCCAATCCCTCAACAAATTGGTGATCAAAGGGTTTATTCTTGTTTTCTTGCTTTCTCAAAGATATCACATGGTGGGGATCATAATTTATCCTTGGCTCTTTTTGGAAATCTAGACTCTCCAGCAACTTTTCTATAAAAGCCAAGGCACCTTTACTTTTAAAAATGAAAGTGCCAACCTTAAGCGGAAATTTTATGTTTGAGGATTTTTTGAAAGCATCGAAGTGCTCTTCTTCAGACTGTAGCCTCTGTCTCATAAATTCCAGGGCAAAAATCCTTGGGGTTAAAAAAGCAGGTAATTTATACGGATGCCCTGTAAATCCATAAATCCTTAGCACAGTGGAGTCTTTCTGTAGAAACCAGTCTCCAATTTGGTCCTCAGGTGAGGACTGCATCAAACTTTTCATCTCGCTCAGAACACGAGGCAATTCCTCATCAAACAACATTTTATACACTTCTGACATTATTGAATTAGCAAACTCGAACATGTTAATTTGCTTTTGCAGATCCGAAGAACAGATGGTATGCAAAAACTGGAGTTCATTGACATTGGAGCATAACAGCATATTGAACAGGTAGGTCTGGAACCTAAAAAACTGAACCTTTGGAAACTCACTTAGCTAAATATGGATTTCTTCAGCTAGGTATTCGTCTAGACTAAAAACCGGGGTTGACTGAGACTCAGAAACAGAGGAAATTATTCTCAACAAAAATCCGAGAATGACTTCGCCTATACGACAATCATCATCCAGACCTAGTACTTGACAAACTAAAGAAATGACTAATTGGACTTCACTCTTAAAAGTATGTACAGGGTAAGGTAGGAATATACCATCTAAATATTGACCATCCTTTAGAACACTAGACAAGAATTGGCTGCGGGTTTCGGCTTCACACTTCTTGTATGATTTGACCAGGATTGACTCATTTACTGCCTCACGACTATTCGGGTAATTTTCAGGTAAACTGAGGTTTTCCCTGATGACTGTAGCACTGACCCTACAAAAAATTCGGGATGTAGAATGACGGACAATAATTCTCTAAGACGGGGAGTAGTTGACAGCACACCACTCTGCAAACTCCGGGAAATGGAGGGTTTGCTCGAGGGCGAAGTAGTACAGAAAGGATTTGCACGCATTCAATACATCGTTGCCTTGGGAGTTGTGATACCATAGTTTCTCTTTACTGGCAGACACGCTCCCTATAGACAGGAAGGGGTCGCACACGCCCCTATCTCTGTCTACTAAAAACTCCTCTCTGTCATCTACGACCTGACCAGACACTTGAATTTCTTTCCCCCGGTCCATTACTTGATTTACAAAGGTAATTTGGATGGAGGAACTACAGGGTTTAAGCCTTACCTGGCTGACTGTAGAGGCACGTGCTTGGAGCATGCCTGAAACTGACAAATGGAAGTTGCTGAATCGGCCAGTCCTTTTCACCCTTCCCGAGCAAATAAAATAACAATGATAGAAGTCAACCGTGCTTTTATAGGCCCCCACTTCGGCTTTCCACACACCACTTTTGTCTCCGGATCCTACCACAATTCGCCACGTGGACAATATTTTATTTTCCACAACCACCATCTATTCCTATCTGTCGCGCACTTCCATTCTCCGGATTCATTCAAGACCATTGATCTGATTCTTCCTTAATTTCTAACCCTTGGATCACGTGCCACGTACCTCTTTCCGCCCGGCGCATTGGTAATAAACAACGTGCAAGTCTCCATCCTGGAAACATCTCCAACCGTCGATGAAATAGCCTCTCATTACTCCACCGTTAGATTGGGAAGGAGATATTCGATTCCGTTGAGTTTCCCGACTGTATCCTTCGTGCAACTTCATGTTCCGGAATCGCCCACAGCCGCAGATGCGATCAACCTTTATTTGTGAGCCGTTGGATTAGGTGACACCTATCAAATTTTGCTGGGCTCCGTCATTTTAACCACCTTGCAAGTTTTTGCTTCGGAATCGTCAACCGCCGTTGATCCACTTCACCTTTAATCCTCAACCGTCAGATCAATCGCCACATACTCATTCCGCAAGGCACTTTGGATTTATCTGCCGTGCAGATTTTGGCTCCGGAATCAATCCCGACCATGGATGTGATCTAACGTTACTTCTCCATCTTTGGATCGAGTACTATGTACTCGATTCCGCCGGACTCTATTGCTTTAACCAACATGCAATTTCATAAGGCGGATTAAATATGGACCGTGGATCTGCTCAAGCCAGATTGATAGCCGTTGATCTGTGCACCCGATGAACGCCCGGACATACTTAATCTTCCTCGCATCTCTGAGAGTGCGGAGACAATCATGGCCATTGATTTCTGTCCTTTCAATTCGCACCATCAGATCCTTGATGACGAGATCACTTTTTTGGGGTATCATCATACTCTTACAATATATCTTCTAACCAAGGTTCGACAAGCAACCTATTATTTCTTCTCCATCATGATTTTTCATCCCCTTTGATAAATAATGGTGTTAACAGCTGGCTCCATCTGGGGATGATATCCTCCCTACGAGGTATCAAAGAACTCATAGACCAGGTGCCTGTTTTTTGATATTGCATAATAACTCCCAAAAACCCATCTTTTTTTTTTGTAAATATATCATTTTTATATATTTTTAGAAAAGGAATGGTATGCCTCCTGAATCTTAGGGCTGTCACTGCGAGCTTCAAATACACTCGGCTTACCATTCATATTTACTTGTAAAGAAAAATAAGTATGTAAATCTATGATATAAATTTTACCTTCCTCCTCAGGATAGGTAATGCTTTAGATATCTTCCATTTACAGGGTTACTCTCCAGAAGAACCCCATTTGTATATTCTAGCAAAAATGCATTTTGTCCTCTGTATCCAGCGACAACATAAGGTCCTACCCACATAGGGTCAAACTTTCCATGCTTGTCTTCATTAGGAGCATCCCACTTCAAAACCATGTCACCAATCTGAAACTGCTCTTCCTTGATTCTTCTGTCAAAAGTATTCTTCATTTTTTCCTGATGTGACTGCACTTTGTCATAAGCCTTACTTCTTCGTTCTTCTAGCTCAATGATTTGATTTATCCTTCACTATATGTGATTTGGTTCTTCTTGCTGATCCTGGAAATATCTTATAATAGGTACCCCTAATGATGTTGGAAAAATCACTTCAGCCCCATACAACAGTTGGAACGGAGACATGCCGATTGCTCTTTTAGTGCTAATCCTGTCAGCCCATAGAGCATATTTTAGTTTGGTGTGCCAGGATCTTTTATTATCCTCCAACAACCTTTTGATAATCCTCACCAGGCTTTTATTTAAAGATTCAGCTAATACATTTCCTTGAGGATAATAGGCAGTTGAGTGATTGAGGCTTATATGATACTTATGACAAAAATTAATCATTTTCTTAGATTTGAAAGCAGCCGCATTGTCTGTTACTATCCTTTTTGGACACCCGAATCGAGCCAATATATTTTCTTCAAGAAAATCCACGATCACATTTTTAGTGGCCCTCCTGGTAGGAATTACTTCTATCCATTTGGTAAAATAGTCTGTAGCTGTCAAAATCCACTTGTGCTGACTTGATGAATTGGGGTTTATTTCACCAATAAAATCCAAACCCCATTGCTGGAAAGGAGCCTCAACTGTTATTGGATTCAAAGGGAGAGACAATACCTTTCTCTTGCCGTCGAAAATTTGGCATTGATGACATTTGCTGATTTCTTTATATACATCTGAGAATAACGTAGGCCAATAATAACCAGCTCTCAGGATTTTGTTTGCAATCACCTTCCAAGAATGATGTCCCCCGCAATCCCCCTGGTGAAATTATTTGGTAACTTGTTGAGCTTCATCTTCCAAAAGACAATTTAGTAGAACTCCTCCAGGATCTTTCCAATAAAGATATTTATTTATGATACAAAATTTAGCAGATCTCAACTTTACAGATCTTGCTCTTGATTTAATTAATCCCTCTGGTGCTTGCAAATTTCAGAGGACATATACAACATCAGAATACCATGGAGAAGCCACAAAATCAACCATCACTTCTATCTCTGGGCCCAACTGATCAAATTGGTGAGACAAGAAATTGATTTGCAAAGATTCGCGATTTGAGTTTGTCATCATTTTTGCCAACCCCTGTCCTTTAACCAGCTTCGTGGGTTTTATTTCTATGTCATATTCCAATAATGTAGCTATCCATCTCGCTCTCCTGCCTTCTGGATCTGGTTGAGTCAAAATTTCTTTTACTGCAGCAGTTGGAACATGTGCAATTACATGGGAATGCAAAACATATACTCTGAAATCCTTTAATGCTTTAACTAAAGCATAGGCCTGCTTTTCCATGATGTCATATTTCAATTCCCAATCCCGTAGCATTTTACTGAAAAAGGCTATGGGTTGTTCCAACTTTTCATCATTTTTCTGCAATAATACCGCTGCTATAGTATGCTCCGAAGCATATGAGAATACTGAAAAATCTTTGGCAAAATCTGGACTGACCAAAACAGGGGCTTCTGAAATTGCTTTCTTGATTTCCCGAAATGACTCCTTAGCTTCTGTATTCCTCTTTATTTCACGACCCTTATTCAACATATTTGTAATATTCATCAAAATCTCAGCAAAGCTTGGTACAAATCTTCTCAAGAAATTTACCTGTCCCAGAAAGGATTGTATCTCTTTTTTGCTCCTGGGTTCTCCTACCTTCAGAATTGCACTTACTCTTTCAGGATCAATATTTATGCCACCTTTGGATATTATATGGCCTAGTAGCTTTCCTTCTTCTAATGCAAAATTAGACTTCTTAGGGTTCAAAGATATGCCATATTTCCTACACTTGGTGAAAACCCTTTCCAGATGATGCAGATGTTCTCTGTCAGACTTTGAGTAGACTGTGATATCATCCATATAAATCACCACGAAATTTCCAATTTCTCCTGCAAAGGCAATGTCCATAGCTCGTTGGAAAGTGGCACTTGCATTCATCAAACCAAAAGGCATCTTCGCATACATGAAAGTGCCCCATGGTGTAGTAAAGGTAGTTTTCTCTTGATCTTCTGGTAACACTTTGATCTGATTATACCTAGAAAAGCCATCCAGCATCGAAATCCTTTCAGATCCTACCACTTGTTGCAGTATATGATCCATCTTAGGTATAGGATAGTTATCTTTCATGGAGACCTTATTCAAATTGCAGAAGTCTATGCACAGTCTTATCTCTCCATTCTTCTTTCTGACAGGGACCAAATTCGCAACCCATTTAGAAAATCTGAGGGTTACAATGATCTTGGCATCAAATAACTTCTTTATTTCCTTTCCAATGACAGGGAGCAATTTAGGGTTGATCCTCCTGAGTTTCTGTTTAAAAGGCTTCTCTCCAGGCTTTATAGGAATAGTGTGTTGTATGATAGATGTATCATATTCTTTGAGGTCTTCATAACTCCAAGCAAACACATCTGTATACTTTTTCATCAACTTTACATACTCCTCTTTCTCCCTTTCCGGCAGCTTCTTGGATAATTTTAGGATTTTAGGATTTTCTTCAGTGCCAATATTTTTATCTTCAACCGCATCTCCAACAGGTTTCACTTTGGGGTGCTTGGCGACATCATTTTGATCAAAGAGATTTTCTAACGGGATCAGGCCTCTTGGTATGAAATTATTTTTCAGCTGGATAATATCCTTACCTCCCAAGGTTTTCTTCAACTTCTTAGCATCTTCTTCTTCTGTTTCAATTTCTTCATCATCCCCAAGGGCCCCATCATTATCATTTTCATTGTCAAAATGAGTATTCACAAAATCTCCTGATAATTCTAAAAATCTTTGGATCTGCATATCGTCTTCAAATACCTGCCAGTATTTGGAATTGTCAGGAATAAAGGGTCTATTCATAATATCCACCTGGTATTCTTTTTTACTAGCCATTGGGGTTTCAAATTTTCCAGCAGATACTGCTAAAGAATCAGCCACCAAATTTTCAACCCTGGGAACAACCTGAATTGTATGCTCTGTGAAGAAATTACCAAGCATATCCCATACTTCATTTCTGTAAGCCCTCATCCGAGGATGCCTGGTTTGATAACTCTCATTTACCTGGTTTACCACCAACTCAGAATCTCCCAAGATCCTGACTCTCTGAGCCCCCAAATATTTCAAAGCACGTAATCCTAATAACAAAGCCTCATACTCTACTACATTATTTGTGCATTCAAATAGCAATTTGTATGATAAAGCTTTGAAATCATGAATAGGAGAAATTATGTATACACCGGCCCCAGCACCAACCTTTGCAACAGATCCATCAAAGTACATAATCCATTGGACTTCCTTTTTCTGTTTTGCTTCTAGAGCATCCTGTTCCAAAACTTCTTTTTCGTTAGTCTCCTCAGACTTCTCCTGCAATGTCTTTTCTACATCATGTGGGACAAGATCATTAAAGAAAATAGAAGACCCCAGATCAGTGTCAATAGCATATATGTGATGAACTTCAGGTTTATCTTGACTGCTAACCACATAGGGAGTTCTTTTTTCACTATATAACCTTCTGCTTCCATCTGGGACATGAATCGTTGCATATGACATGTCCATCTGTAAACTACCTTTTAGCTTGGAAGTCCAAGATCTTGACAACAATACCCCAAATTTGGGTGGAATATCTGCTACCACCACATCCATGACTATAGTTTTAGATGGCAATTTATTCAGGGTCACCACCATATCTTTAATAAAACCAAGGCATTTTACTCTCTTAGAATAAAATGGGTATAAATCCTTATATGGTCTTGTTACTTCTAATACCAGACTTTCTACAACTCCTTTAGGCATTAGATTATGTGATGCCCCTGAATCCAGCATAGCATTATGGACCACTTTGTCATGCACATTTAGACTTAAATAGAAAGGAGGAACCTCTTCACCTTCTAAACTTTCAACTTTTGATCCGAATGAAATAGCAGGATTATCATCATTCAGTTCTAAAATGTCAGACTGCCATTCTCCTTGGTTTTTGATCATTTTGGTGATAGTATCTCTGTATTCAGTGTTTCTCAATAACTCATTAAATGGAACAGAGATTTTTAGCTTTGAAAGCTCGTTTTGTAAGTTAAAACCAGCACCAATCTTTTCCACATCAATCGGAGTCGTCTTCTTTATTATTTTATCCCTTTGTACATCATTTTCAATCTCTTTACTCACAAAAGGTTCTTTTTGTAGTTCTTTCCCTTTTTCTCCATTCAAAGAACTAGAGGAAGGCTGATTTGGGTTTGCCTTCCCTTTATTTATGGGGACATCCCTATTCCTCAGTCTGATTTTCCTTTGCACATCATCCATTGCATGTAAATAAACTCTCTGATATAGCTCATTTTCAAATTCTTCATTTGCATCTTCCTGCGCAAACATAATATGTTCTTCTTCAGTAAGATATATTTCTGAATCCTGTTCTCCAAACAGATGAATCTCATTTTCAGGGGGATCTTCTTCATCAGCAACATAATTTTCAGGGAAAGGCGGACGGATGGGCTATTCTTCTTGGTTTCTTGGATTTCTCCGGTCTCTCTGTCTATTTTGGGGGGGAATAGGGGGATTTGGTCTTCTGAAATTGGGATTCTTGATTTGGGGATCCCCTTGCTCTTTATTGAAAGGCCTAGTATCCATAGTTAATTTATCCATCAACTTTTCCATGGTTTTCAACATCATTTCAAATTTAACATCAGCAGAAGAGGATGAAGTAGAAGGCAAATTCTCTTCTTTCCTCCTCCTATCCAAATCCCTATGCTTCATTTTTCCACTCGCCATCATGTTAGCTTCCACTTCTAGGGCATCAGTAAACATGGCAGCAAGAGTTGTCGATTTCCTCTCCCGCAAAGAGAAGGCAAAATCATTATCAAAGGCCCCAGCATAATGCAGCTTGGCAGCTGCAGGAGAAGGTTTTATATCTTCTGGAATAGAGTTGCAAGCCCTCATGAATCTACTTGAGAATTCATGAACGGACTCGAAACCCCCTTTTTTAAGACCGTTATACTGAGACAAAATCTGCAGAGGATTCTGTTTATCATCCCACCTATCCAGGAAAGCAGTTTGGAAAGCCTAAAAATTCAGTATAGACGTATTTGGCAAATATTTGAACCATTTCTTTGCCTCCCCAGAAAAACTTTGGGCAAATAACCACATTTTAACATCAGGATAGTCAACTTCTTCCAAGTCAATGAAATCTTCAAATTTGGCAACATGCTGTTTTACGGTTATATCACCTTCGCCATCAAATAAAGAAATTCTCTGAGAATAATTTTGGGGGAGATCATGTAATACAGCAGGCAAACGCAAGGGAGCAAATCTAGTGGCCATTGGTCTGGGTGGGTTCACAGGAACTGAAGTACTTTGAGTATGCTCGGAGGCAGATGTTTCAGCTTTAGAGGTTTGTTGCAAGTCCCTCCAGAGGGAATCTAACAGACAAGATTCTAACCTACAAGGATTGAACTCAGTATTTTCAAGGTCGGATTCAGATCTAGTTCTCAACAGGTTCTTCGCAGTATTAACCTCCCATTCTGGATTAATATGAGAATCTTGTGATGATGATGGGCAGAACAAAGGAAAATCTAACTTCTCTTTATTTTTTCTCTTAAAAAACTTTTCTGGATCTTCAAAACTTTTCAAAATTTCGGTATCAGAGTTAACTCGTGTGTGTCTTCTCGAAGCCAGAATGTCATTCTTGAATTCTGAAACAATTTCACAATGAAGTCGCCAGGGAAAATATACAACCTTCTTTTCTTTTCAACATTCCTGTTTGCCCACAAAAATATTTCTTTAATCTTTGTCGTTCTCCCAGGGCAGATATGCACTTTCGTCCCCGGAAACGGCGCCAGTTTGTTAGCACTCAGAATGTACCCAGGTTGTAAAAGGTATACTCCAAGGTAACAACAAAACCTACTTTAGAAAGAAACTGGTATTTTCTTCCAGAGAGGGACCTCTCAATAAAGATTTTAACAAGACTGGATATAAAACAACACTTAAAGATTTGTATGTATGGCTGAAACAATCATATAACCATTGGGTATGGAGTCATATGCATATAAAGAGATCACAAAGATGTATACACAAGATTTATCAAAGGAAAGGTAATCACATCATCACAGTCATTCAATTTGATCCAGATGAAACAGAAGAGACGAGGAAACAGCCCATCAATACAGAGCGTCAAAGACGAATTCTATACCAACTTTAGCAGAAAAGATCATAAAATATCTGAAATGATGACTAAAGCATAAACATATGAATTCTAATCATCTAACACTATATTCCAGATATGAAGAAGAAACAAAATGAAGTGTTACACAGGAAATATGATCACATAAAGAAAGAAGCACAGACTGTAATATCAATGATACAAGAATCTCTGACCAAATTCTCATGCATTCACTTTGGTATTCAAAAATAGATATGTTCTCCAAAATTCTTCCCCCCCGATGGGTTCCAACCCCCATCTCTTAAAAGACATGCAAATTTATACATAAAATAATAGGTCATCCAAGAAGACCAATAACTGAATGATCAGCTTAATGTAGAGTTTTGTAACTGAATCCCTAACTCCTAGGAAGTTTGTTACAACTCCACTCCTAACAGATCATAAAGTAAAATCAACTTGATAACAAACTTTCACCTAGCCAGCTCCACGTCTTTGCCCCATCAGCTTCTCAGTGCATAACACCTATTTCTAGGAATGAAGAATATACTTTGTCTTTCCAAACCGCTCCACAGCTTTCCACTGCTCCGAACTTGGGGTCTTTTTTCATTAAGGAAATTTGAGATAATAGTTTATTCCTCTTGGCCTCCCACTTGTCCTTTTCTTCCTGTAGCTCGACAGCTTTTCCTTTATACTCCATCATCTCTTGATGGACTTTATCCTTTTCCTCTTGCAAAGCCATTAATTTAGCTGATTGGACGTGCTCTCAACCTGGGATCTTCAGATTTTTCTTTAAAACCTAGAGTGCATTGTCTTTTTCCTCTAGCATCCTCCTGACTGCCTGGGTGTTATCTGAACTAACAATGTCTGTTTGCAGTTTTCTGATTTGAATGACATTTGCTTTATTCTCAACTCTCTCATGTTTCAATTGAATTTCTAATTTGTCTATCAAAACTTGCAATTTATTAATCCTTACCATGGCTTGCAATAAGTCTGAGTAGATGATGTCACTGGTTTGTTTGTGAAATTGTATCTTATCCGGAGTACTGATTTTGTCCATCCGGATCTCCATTTTAGACATCTTCTTGTCGTTTACTATAGCCACCTTAAATGTATTTCTCTCAGCATCTCTAGCAGAAACTAGAGAGGTTTTTGAACTGTATAAACTTCTCACTCTCGGGAGTAAATTTCTCGTCTCCTCCAGAGACCGTTTCCTCTTCTCCATATAGCTAGTTTTGAGCTCTTCCTTTGACTTAAATACCGGGCTTGATTCTGAACTGTCTACATCACTTTCTACATTTTTAAAAGATAATTGATTTACTTGCACGGATTTCATGGGAATTAGGGCAACCTTTTTGAAAACATCAGAAAATTCCTCATTTACCATTTCACCACCTTCAAGCAGCTTTGCCTTTTTATGGGACCCATCTTCGTCCACTTCCATACTGTTAATTTCGGACAAACTCCTCTTAACCGCAATACTAGCACCTTCTGTTATTTGGGTTGCTGTGACAGGTACAGTATGTGCATCTTCGCCAGACTTTGACATCTCAGTAAATTGCAACAAATTGGCTGTTTCAGCCAATCCCTCAACAGATTGGTGATCAAAGGGTTTATTCTTGTTTGCTTGCTTTCTCAAAGAGATCACATGGTGGGGATCGTAATTTATCCTTGGCTCTTTTTGGAAATCTAGACTCTCCAGCAACTTTTCTAGAAAAGCCAAGGCACCTTTACTTTTAAAAATGAAAGTGCCAACCTTAAGCGGAAATTTTATGTTTGAGGATTTTTTGAAAGCACCGAAGTGCTCTTCTTCAGACTGCAGCCTCTGTCTCATAAATTCCAAGGCAAAAATCCTTGGGGTTAAAAAAGCAGGTAATTTATACGGATGCCCTGTAAATCCATAAATCCTTAGCACAGTGGAGTCTTTCTGTAGAAACCAGTCTCCAATTCGGTCCTCAGGTGAGGACTGCATCAAAATTTTCATCTCTCTCAGAACACAAGACAATTCCTCATCAAACAACATTTTATACACTTCTGACATTATTGAATTAGCAAACTCGAACATGTTAATTTGCTTTGGCAGATCCGAAGAACAGATGGTATGCAAAAATTGGAGTTCATTGACATTGGAGCATAACAGCATATTGAACACGTAGGTCTGGAACCTAAAAAACCGAACCTTTGGAAACTCGCTTAGCTGAAGATGGATTGCTTCAGCTAGGTATTCGTCTAGACAAAAAACCAGGTTTGAATGAGACTCAGAATCAGAGGAACTTATCTCAACAAAAATCTGAGAATGACTTCGCCTATACGACAATCATCATCCAGACCTAGTACTTGACAAACTAAAGAAATGACTAATTGGACTTCACTCTTAAAAATATGTACAGGGTAAGGTAGGAATATACCATCTAAAGATTGACCATCCTTTAGAACACTAGACAAGAATTGGCTGTGGGTTTCGGCTTCACACTTCTTGTATGATTCGACCAGGATTGACTCATTTATTGCCTCATGACTATCCGGGTAATTTTCAGGTAAACTGAGGTTTTCCCTGATGACTGTAGCACTGACCCTACAAAGAATTCGGGATGTAGAGTGACTGACAATAATTCTCTGACACGGGGAGTGGTTGACAGCACACCACTTTGCAAACTCCAGGAAATGGAGGGTTTGCTCGAGGGCGAAGTAGTACATAAAGGATTTGCACCCATTCAATACATCGTTGCCTTGGGAGTTGTGATACCATAGTTTCTCTTTACTGGCAGACACGCTCCCTATAGATAGGAAGGGGTCACACACGCCCCTATCTCTGTCTACTAACATTAGAGGAAATTTGGGGTCTAAAATGGGCCTTATAAGAAAACGTGCCAAAATAAGTTTTTGTGAGTTGGAATTCAAGAACCAATAGAATTTCAATAAAATAAGTCAACCATAATGGTTGAATTGACATATTTGTCATTAAAAAAAACTACTTTTTTGTTCGTATTTTCGACATATCTCATGGTGTTTTTACTCAAATTTCGATTGGGAGAGCTCATTGGATGCGTAATTTGATTCCGCATCCAACGAGTACCCACACTGCATACTTTTGACGGACCCCGCTACCCCAAAAACAAGAAATACCTGGAAAAACGTGATGATGACATCATCATCACATTTTTTCAGGTATTTCTTGTTTTTGGGGTAGCGGGGTCCATCAAAAGTATTTGGATGTGGAATCAAATTACGCATCCAACGAGCTCTCCCGATCGAAATTTGAGTAAAAACACAGGGAGATATGTCGAAAATACGAACACAAAAAGTAGTTTTTTTCTTTCTTCCTCCAAAATTAATCAATATTATTTTATTATTTTAACTATTATTTTATTATTTTCCTTAGGAGGCCCATTTTAGACCCCAAAATTCCTCTAATGAAACTCCTCTCTGCCATCTACGACCTGACCAGACACTTGAATTTCTTTCCCCCAGTCCATTACTTGGTTTACAAAGGTAATTTGGATGGAGGAACTACAGGGTTTAAGCCTTACCTGGCTGACTGTAGAGGTGCGTGCTTGGAGCGTGCCTAAAACTGACAAATGGAAGCTGCTGAATCGGCCAGTCCTTTTCACCCTTCTCGAGCAAATAAAATAACAATGATAGAAGTCAACCGTGCTTTTATAGGCCCCCACTTCGGCTTTCCACACACCACTTTTGTCTCCGGAGCCTACCACAATTCGCCACGTGGACAATAGTTTATTTTCCGCAACCACCATCTATTCCTATCTGCCGCGCACTTCCATTCTCCGGATTCATTCAAGACCATTGATCTGATTCTTCCTTAATTTCTAACCCTTGGATCACGTGCCACGTACCTCTTTCCGCCGGGCGCATTGGTAATAAACAATGTGCAAGTCTCCATCCCGGAAACATCTCCAACGGTCGATGAAATAGCCTCTCATTACTTCGCCATTAGATCGGGAAGAAGATATTTGATTCCGCTGAGTTTCGCGACCGTATCCTTCATGCAACTTCATGTTTCGGAATCGCCCACAGCCGTAGATGCGATCAACCTTTATTTGTGAGCCGTTGGATTAGGTGACACCTATCAAATTCTGCTGGGCTCCGTCATTTTAACCACCTTGCAAGTTTTTGCTTCGGAATCGTCAACCGCCATTGATCCACTTCACCTTTAATCCTCAACCGTCAGATCAATCGCCACATACTCATTTCGCTGGGCGCTTTGGATTTATCTGCCGTGCAGATTTTGGCTCCGGAATCAATCCCGACCATGGATGTGATCTAACGTTACTTCTCCACCGTTGGATCGAGTACTATGTACTCGATTCCACCAGACTCTATTTCTTTAACCAACATGCGATTTCATAAGGCGGATTAAATATGGACCGTGGATCTGCCCGAGCCAGATTGATAGCCGTTGATCTGTGCACCCGATGAATGCCCGGACATACTTAATCTTCCTCGCATCTCTGAGAGTGCGAAGACAATCATGGCCATTGATTTCTGTCCTTTCAATTCGCACCATCAGATCCTTGATGACGAGATCACTTTTTTGGGGTATCATCATACTCTTACAATATATCTTCTAAACAAGGTTCGACAAGCAACCTATTATTTATTCTCCATCATGATTTTTCATCCCCTTTGATAAATAATGGTGTTAACAAAGGGAAGAGGAAAATAGTCTCTTAAAGTTGCTTTATTTAGTTCCCGAATATCTATGCATATTCTCCACTTACCTCCCTTCTTTGGGACAATCACCAAAGGAGATACCCATTTACTATCAGAAATGGGATAAATAAAATCTGCATCGAGTAATTTTTGTAACTCATCTTTTACAATATCTTTAAGAGCAGGGTTCATTCTCCTCCGTGGTTTCCTTACAGGCCTAATGTGCTCCTGAGTGTGAATATGATGGATACATGTGTCAGGGTGAATCCCCTTCATATCAGTATAAGTCCAAGCAAATGCTCCAGCCTGTGCTTCCAGTAATTGGACTAACTGACTTTGTTGGTCTTGAGTCAAATTTGCATTAATAATTAAAGACATTCCAGGACTGATCTCTATTGGTATGGTTAAAGCTCCAACTTTCTCATCTATAAATAAAATTGCGGATGATGAGATAATTGAAGGGTCATACTGTTCTTGGAATATTTCAGTGAAAACATAATCCAAGTCAGAAAAGGACTGGGGAAAATCAACACTAGTAGTGGCTGAAATAAATTGATCTAAAATATCATCTTCAGTTTGGTCTTCCATTCCCCTAGTTTGACTAATGGATAGTACAGGCCATTCAACATCCTCATCTCCATAAGGACTTTCTAACCATAACATGTTTTCTGTTACAGGTTGAGCTGGTGGATAAATAATAAGGTTATGTAGAGAAGTACCATTTGATATAGTTAAAATACCCTCTCTACATCCTATGAAAGCATTAGAAGTTGCTAACCAGGGTCTACATAATATAACATGATGTTCCTTAATTGGATCTTTGGTTTGGAGTACCAGGAAATCCACTGGGTACTCCCAAGAAGCTACAATGACTGTAATGTCATCCAATGCCCCTACAGGTTTAACTGTACTCCTATCAGCCAATTCGAAAATGGTAGGAGTAGGTCCGAGGAGGTTATACAATTGTAATTTCTGCAAGGTGGTCATAGACATAACATTGATTGCTGCCCCCAAATCAACTAGAGTGTTTCCTATGGGAATCTCATTAATACAAATAGTTACAACTAGGTTCCCAGGGTTTACAAACTTTGGAAGTAAAGGATGGTCTGAAATATAATCAGAGAGCTGGCCTATAACATGTATTGTTGGTGGATCTTTTTGTTTTCGACCAGGCTTCTTCAAACATAACTCTCTTACCATCTTTGAATAAATAGGAACATCTCTAATGGCCTGGAGAAATGGAATTCGAATACAAACATTTCTTAACTCCTTCTCAAGATCAAATTGCGAATGAACTACATGTTTCTCTATTAATAACCTTTCTGGATAAGGAGGATCATTATTCAATTGTGGCTGTGCAGTTGATGGAGAAATTTGAGTTCTAGGTACTTGAGTGCTCTCTAATACATTTGGAACCTCTTCCTCCTCTTGAACTTCTTTTTTAGCAGTTTCTTCTCCACATTCTTCTTGAATAATCACTGTTGGAGGATTTTTATTTAAAATTTTCCCAAACCTTAATTGTGTTTCCTGCATAGGAGCTGAATGAATCACATAAGTTGGGGCCATTTGCATTTCAGCATTATGAAGAGGCTGGGATGGTCTGTTATTAGGATTTGGTATAGGTTGAGCAGGCAACAAAGTGGGTCGAGGGGGATTTGGATTCTGATACTATCATGGAATTGGGGGTATAGGAGGAAGTGCAGGTGGTGTAAAACCAGGTAATAACTATTGTACATTGGGTAGAAGTGGAGAGTAACTAGGAGTATGTAATGGAGCTGTTGGCTGAGTTCCTCCATAAGACTATCCTTTCCAGCCTTTCTTCCATGGTTGGGTTTGAGTAGGCTGAGATGGCCAATTTTGCCACATTTGTGGACTCCATGGTGGCTGAGGTTGCTGCATTGGGTTGTAATATGTAGGATTTTGAAAAGTAGGCTCTGGGTACATGTTTTGGGGTCTCGGCTGCCATGGAATTTTTTATGCATACAATTGATCCATGGGTTCATTATTAATCTTATAAAGGGCTTGCAATTCTTGTAATGAAGGGAAATTATTAGTAGGGTGTTTGTCAGAACAAAGAACACAAACTGAAATAATATTAAGGGGACATTCTTTAAGAGGGTGTCTTTTTCTGCATTTAGGACACAATGTATGTAGTGCTGCAATGTCCTCTTCCTCTTGCCTCCTTTTAGTTTTCAACGCATCAAATTGAGAACTCAAGGTGCCCAAAATATCAGTTTTAAAATTTCCCAACAAGTTCCCTAATTCTGTTCTTGTGACCCCACTAGTTCTTGCTGTTCTAGAAGTGCGGGAAGGACCCTCCTTCGCATTTCTTCCAACCTTGGCTCTACTTCTAGAATATTTCCTACATAATTCAATAATTTATTCAAAGGATTTATGGGACACATCTCCTGATACCATGATGTGGAGGATTTCCACATACTCTTCCAGAATCCCCTTTAGAAAAAGAGTTGTGACTGCATCTTCCTGTAGAGTATTATACTTAGACTTCTATAGTACAAAGCTGAAGTGTTCAAGAAAATCCTCAAGACTCTCGTCTTCATGCTGTTGCATTTTAAAGATATCATTTTGAGAGTCCTTAGGCCCACAATAGTCATGGTATTTCCTAAGGAAGGCACTCCTCATCTCATCCCAACTTTGAATAGTGGATTCTCCCAGACCCATAAACCATCTAAGTGCAGAGTCTTTAAGGGCAGCAGAAAATAGTTTTAACTTTTGTGCGTCATGTAAATAATTATAAATCCTACACAAGATGTCAAATTCAAACAAAAAAGTATCTGGATCTTTAGTACTTTTACTGTAGAAAGTAGGTAACGAAGATGCTGGGATATTTTTCATATTGACATCACGTGCAAGATCCAAGATGGGGAAGCCAAAAGTTGTTTCTGTTTGTCCCTCGTGTTCTCCTTCTCCTTCCATATGGTGTCCTGTTTCCTGGTCACTCATACCAAGAGGATTCCTAAACCAATTGACACCTAACCTATCTCTCTTTGGGGATGGGATGAAATCCCAACGTTCTCTCCTAGGCTGTTGTTGAAAAGGAGAATTTGTGGTAGATTCTACTTGTGAAATCACTAAATTTTGTGTATGACTAAAAAGGGAATTTACTCTTTCCACGTCCACAATGTCAACCAAATTGGGGTCTTGCTTTATTGGTGAAGTTTGAAGAGTTTGTGGTATCTCCACAGAGTGGAACCGTCCACCTTGGGGAATCTCAGTTTCGTCTAACCCAGTTTTTAATTCAACAGATTTTTGGGTGCTAATTCCTTCTGTCTCCTTGCATGTATACGTATCCCTAGGGATAGTTAGGGGTGGGGTTTTGTTTCCAAAAAGATCTGAATGGATTTTAACGTATCTACCTCTACTATCTCTAGGTCTCTTAAAAAATTAACTGTAAATAACAAAACTTTTAATTAATAAATCAAATCAAAACACCTACGCTATAGATGGGTTTGAAGGAACTTGTTATAACAGATGCACAGGTTCTTACCTCTTGTCTTGCCACCCCTTCTCCTCCAATCTGCAAAGACTAATCACACCAAAAAAAACAACCAACAAATCAATAGAAAACAAGCAAAATACCAGCTTACCTTGGAGCAACTCCCCGGCAACGGCGCCAAAATGTTGGGTAAAATATAATGAATGAATTTACCTTAAATTTAATTATCGACCGAGACACGTAAACTTCGAATTGCTACACTATATGTGCGGGGCAAGATAGTTTAAAGCTGATTCCTAGGGTTACTTCAATCTACTCTTATGCAGAGAAAAAGAACATAGTTCATAAAACTAACTACTTTCAAAAGCTATTAAGTCTAATCTAAGAAAAGAACCAATTTCTAATTACTGTTTCCAATCCAAAAGTTTACCAAATTCAATGAATGAAACCTAAATCAATTGCAAACCATGCTAACCTTTAATCTATTTTCCAAAATCTTCACATACCAATAACAAATTTGCCTTTAATTTCCTAACTCTTAGGATCACAGCAGATAAGCAATCAAATGTTTCAATCTTAAAGGAGTTCCTACTGTCAACAGAGATCTTCAAATCTCAAACTTGCCTACAAAAGAAATGCTACTTGGCCAATCTTTAATATTTCACACAATTCCAACATAACTTCTAAGACTGCTCCATCATCAAAAAGAAATTTGTCTCAAGTATAATAGCTCTTCTACAAGAATTAGAATTTTATTACTTTGAAGACTACCAACTCTACTTCACACTAACACTGTCATTCACAAAATAATTACTGAAATGAATTTTACCTATTCACTAATAAAAGAAACAACACTACCTAAACTCTATGCTTATAAAAGTGGATTGGAAATATTCAGACAGAGCTACGTTTTAAATCTATTCAATCAAACCACAAGGTTTAACATTCATCATTAAATTCCAAAACCAATCTATGGCTAAGAATAGATGGGAAAATGAATAAAAGGAATCAAAACATACTAGAAAATACACACTGTCAAATATTAACAAGCTGCACATTCTCTCTCTCTAATCTCATCCAACTTCCTCAAAATATTTGAAAAACAATACATATTCCAAATATCTTATACAACAAGTCTGAAAATGCTAGCCTATAGACTCTGGCCAGAGGTTCAATCATTCAATTACTAAATACTACAACATGATCTAGCTACTGGAAATGAAAGAAGAAGAAATCCAGATCCAACATATTTAACGAGTCTTCCTATTTTTCTCAATTCTTGGTTCACCAAATAAAATATGCAAACAAAGATGGGATTAATCATAAATTAACTACTCTGTCTAGATATGTTCAGTAACATAAACAAACCTATCCACACACATTCAGTAACATAATCCAATCCAACGCAAGCATATAGATATAACCCCAATCATGAGTCTATAAAACTACCGACATACATATATTTAAAGAAAACAGTATCAGGGAATAATGGTATATAGGTTTGCTTACAATAATGAACATAAAACAAAACTACACATATGTAACAAGAGTTGAAGGTGGGCCATGCCTCCAACACTTCTAGATTTGGAACTGAAGATTTAAAGAAGAAAACACAATAGTAAATTAACAACTTGAAATCAGATTTTTACAAAATATCATATCCTTGTTCTTTTAAGGTTCCACATACATATTTATAGCTTGAATTACATCACAGATTGACCACTGAAAAGGGTCGACCCTGCCCAAAAGATCTATGCTTATCCAGAAGAATGAAAACAACTAACAACTGATTTAATGCAGAAAATAGATTAAAACACCAGATTTGATTCAGATCCTTTGCAAACCAGCGATCAAATAGCCTGGAGCTTGCACGTTGTTGAATATTAGGGCCCATGATTCCTGGACAGAGCAAGGTTACATAATGCCAATAGGTAGCTCATGGTCAACATGGAAGCGAATGAATGCATAACCCATACGTTATTTCAAGAAAACAAATCCCCCAGATATCTGAACCAATCAATACATGCTCAGTGAGTCCCAGAACAGGTGCGGGATCGAGCCACCAGGAAAAGAGAGTAACTGTGCGGGAAACAAGACTTTGACAAAGGATCAACATTTTTAATCATAAGTTAGAGTTTTCAATTATAAATTGAAATCCATCAAAATGATAAACAAAGTAATACAAATATCAAGAATTTACCTGTTTAAAGAACCTTGGGATATAGTCCTTGAAAATACATATTTGAACATAAAATATAAAAAGATAAAGTAAAAAAGTGCATGGTTCCGTATAAATTCGAACTAGAAATAGGGTGGTAGACAAGCAAAAATAGGAGGTCATCATTTATGACAGCCATATCACCCCATATTTTCTCCCTAATTGAAGGAGGAAGCCTAGTTAGCCTCCCCGATTGAAGGATAAGGCTTAGTTGGCCTCCTTGATTGAAGGAGTGTGCTAGTGTACTGATGCTGGTGTTAGTGTGCTGGTGCTGATGTCAGTAATTCGAGTCAATACTTAGGATAAGTGGGTAATTAGGCCAAATTGACCAAATAAAAATGTGTGGGTTGGATAATGACTCCAACACCCCCCTTAAGCTATACTCATGTGGAGGAGTAAAAATAAAATGCTAGGGCCTTGACAACAAAGGCCATAGGTCACCCTACACAAAAACTAACTCGCAAATGCTCAAATAAATGCTAAGTGAGGAAAAAGGGAAAACCCAGTGGGAAACCCCCCCCCCTCAAGATGAACACTAAAGAAGTAACTGATCACCCTGATGAAATCACCCCCAATAGTGAACGGAGGTAAGTGAACTTTTTCTCAGTAAAGTTCTTGTTGAAAATATCTGCAATGTACTAATATGTAGGGCAGTGTTGCAGAACAATTGTCCTATCATGCACCAACTCCCTAATGTAGTGCGTGTGGATCTCAACATGTTTGGTCCTCTTCCGCAGAACTGTATCCATTTAGATCTTGATATCACTTTGGTTGTCACAAAATATTACTGTGGATAAAGCACTACCAATCTCAACTCAGACAAAATGCCTTGCAACTAGACTGCTTGGATTCAAGCATTTACTGGTCCCCTGTACTCGGCCTTTGCTGAAGAAAGTGCAATGGCGGCCTGATTTTTGATGAACCAGCAAATGGGGCCACCACCAAACATAAACACATACCTATAAGTGGAATTCCAATCTATGGTATCCCCTGCCCAATTAAAATCTGTAAAACTGACCAACTCTAGCTCAGAATCTGCATCATAGTGAATGCCGTAGGATATAGTGCCCTGAATGTACTTAAGGATCCTCTTGGATGCCTTCCAATGGAGCTCATGATGCTTCTGCATACATATTGATACAACATTCATGGCACAACAAATACCAGGCCTTGAATGTGTCAAGTATAGCAAGCTTCCGATCAACTAGCGGTAAATTGTGGAATCCATGGGTGGAGTGGATTTTCGCTCTTCAAGGATGAGTCATGAGAGGAAAGGAAATGGTGCAGCCTTGCAATCAGAAATTTTAAACTTAATTAAAAGGTCTGCAATATATTTATATCGAGTTACCATTATCCCATCAGAGTCTTGTGTGATTTCAAGCCTGAGAAACTGTCTTAGTATGCCCAAATCACTCATTTCAAAAGCATCATGAAGAACAGTTTTTATAAAGGCAATCGAAGCAAGTGTGCTTCTTGTTATCAAAATATCATCAATATATAATACTATGATCAGAATATTACCCTCATACTACTACAAATATACATTAGGATCATATTTGCATCTCTGGAAGTTCTGTGAGAGCAGAAAGGCATCCATTTTGGCATACCAAGATCTTGGGGCCTGTTTCAACCCATATAAAGATTTCTGCAACTTACACACCAAGGAAGGATATGATGTATAGCCTTCATGCTGCTTCATGTATATCTCCTCTTGCAGGTCTCCATGAATAAAATCACTCTTGACATCCATGTGATGCACCTCCCAGTGCTTGGATGCGACAATGGCCAAAACTAGCCTTATGGAATCTATCTTTGCCACTGTTGAAAAGGTCTCATGATAGTCCACTCCTTAGACTTGGGAGAACCATTTTGAAACCATCCATGCTTTTTAATTCCATTTTGTTCCATCTTCATAAACCTTTTTCTGATACACTCACTTGCATTGAACCAGTTTCCTCCTAGGTGGAAGGGAAACTAGCTCCCAAGTTGCATTTTTCCAGAGAGAGTTGAACTCTTCATCCATTGCAGCTTGCCATATCGGATCTTTCTAAGCATGGTAGTAGGACTTTGGATCAGACCCAATCATTAAATAATAGGTCTCAGACAACAATGAATCATGACAAGAGAGAGCAATACCCGCTCTTTGAAAATCAGGCCGGGTTCTTCTTGGATCAACAGGATTTCCAATGTTTGTCCTGATGGAAGAGAGTGTATTTTTGGCCCAAGTTGGGAGATGAGTGGACACATCAGAATATGATTTTGAACCTGATATATTTTTCTCACTAATATCAAACATCAGATTTTCAATATCAGATCCTTCACTCCCATTTTCATCATCCAAATGATCAGCAGAACAGGAGGGAATTTCAACAGTTTTTTTCTCGATTAGTTCTACGTCTTGGAGAGGTTCTTCAAAACAGACACTTCTCTCAATGAATATCTATTTGGTTATTATATCCAAAAGTTTGAATCCCTTTTATTTTTCTGGATATCCAATGAACAAACATTCAATACTTTGCGGTTGCAAATATTTCGTTTTGTTAAGTGGACTTTGAGCTCATGCAGTGGACCCAAAAACCTTGAAATTTGACACATCCATTTTGTGTCCAAAATAGAATTTGAAAGGAGTATTTCCTTTCATAGAAGAGCGGGGGAATCTATTCTGAATGTGAACAGAAATATTCATAGGCTCAGCCCATAGGTTTTCATCCAAACCTTTGGCTTCCAGCATGCAGGTAGCCATCTCTTTGAGGGCCCGATTTTTCCTTTCCGCTGCACCATTTTGCTGGGGTGTGTAGGGAATGGAGTGATGGATTTGGATCCCACTGTTAGCACATATTTGCAGAAATTCAGAATTGATATACTCACCTCCATTATTATATCTGAGAGACTTTATCTTCCTCCTAGATGCATTCTCAACAGATGCTTTAAACTCAATGAATATTTCCAAAACTTCAGATTTTTTCTTTAGGAAGAAAACCCAAGTGTATCTAGAGAAGTCATCGAAAAAGGTGAGGACATATCATGAACCACTCATGGATGTTGTAGGCATGGGTTCACTTATATCAGAATGAATCATCCCCAAAATACATTTTGCATGGCTTTTCTTTCCCCGATCAAACTTGTGCTCAAGGTATTTGCCGACAATACAACCTTTGCAAATTGCATTGGAAGTTTTGATGGTTGAGAGGCCTTCAACCTTGGAATGTTTCTGAAGTTTCTACAAGTATTTTAAGTTCAAATTACCAAATCTCATATGCCATAGCATATTGAACTCATTCCCATGAGTTAGAAGAGCGGTGGGCTTTGCATTCGCCACAAACTTGGAAAAATCATAGGCCTTAGCATGATGGTTTGATATGCTTGTTGCAACAAGTTTCATGGATGAAATATATATGATCTCAACATAATTTGGGCTGAAAGTAACTCTCTTGGAAAATCTAGTGCATGTCGTTTGATATACACTCAACATATTGGAGGCCAAGGAGGGTACATACAGAACATCAAAAAAGATGCCATGTTAAAGTTTCATAGTACCTTTTCCTTTCGAAATGATCTGAGAATCAACTCCCATGTGGATGGGAATGATTTTTTTGGAGTCCAGGGATGAAAATGATTCTTTTCTTACCATCATATGGTTCAAAGCACTAGAGTCTATGAGGAGAGCTCTAGGCTTCGAAGTGCTTGCCATGCGGGCATGTCCTCTTTCTTGTTGGATGTATTGATCATGATTATATCTCTTTCGAACACTCTCAAGAAGATTGATATTGTTCCTCTCAAGGAGAAGAGTCATTTCATCAAGCTTTTTCTTCATGCAGCCATGTTTAGGGTGAAATCCCTTCTCGCAATAGGAACACTTGACTTTTTATTTACCTTGGTTTCCTTTGTTCTTGTGCTTCTTTGAGCTGAAAGGCTCCTCTTGTTGCTGGTTCTTCTCCTTTATATTTGAAGTATCAAACTTAGTCTTTTGATTCTTTTGCTTTCCCTTACCCTTCGTATCTTTGGGCCCCGAAGAAAACAATGCTTGATCTTTGGAGGATCTGATGATCCCCATCTGCACAAGCTTGTCATGCTCATTTGTGAGGGACTCAATGAAGGCATTGAGAGAAGGCATTTTCCAATTCGAGGTTGTTAGCTTCTCGGTATGGAATGTGGAAACAAATACTGAGTAATCTGATCCAAGTTTGGAAAGAATGGAGAGAATGAGCTGATAATCCTCTTTCTCCACCTCACACTGCTTCAACTGGAGCACTAGGTGCTTGAATTTAGTGAAGAATTAATTGAGAGTTTCGAAATTGCTTGGGTGAAGAGAAATCAGCTCATTCTCTAGCTGATAAATCCACATGTCATCTTGATTATCAAATATATCAGCAATTTTATCCCAAATTTCCTTCGGATTCTTCAATCCAGTGACATGGAAATGAATATCTTTGGAAATCGATAGGCACAGAAACCCAAAAGCTTCATCCATCTTGTTCTAGTATCTTTGTTTACCCACAACATGGTTTGGCTCTATTTTGGTGTCCATTGTGACTCTATAGAGTCCCTTAGAACACAATTGAATCTCCATGTCTCCCTTCCATTGGTGGTAATTGAAAGGAGTAAGAGGATCCACAGTAGAATCCATTTTTCTGCTGTAGCGAATGTAGTAGAAGTCTTCCAAAAAACCTGCAAAAACACAAAAAGGGCACCGTAAGGTCGAACAACCTGAACTTTTCAGGTTTTCATCACACCCAACTTAGTTAATCAAGCAAGCTTGATCAACAATTCCTTTTCTTAGGAATTATGTGGTAAACCTTCAAAATCTGGTGTAGTGCTTGAATTTTTGAGCCTTTTGCTCAAAATGCATCATAGATCCATCATGGAATCTGTTCAAGACGCAGACCCTTGTCTCGCCGTGGCTCTGATACCATGTGAAAATTAAGTCACAGTAATCCTGGGACCAATGAACAACTCGTAGACATTTTGAATCAATTGCACAAGAAATTTGACATGAAACACACTGCAATTAGGAGTTGCAGCTGTAAGAATGTATTCAATAATAAAAAATAGAGATAGAATGTGATACTCTTGCATGGATAGCAATACAATTCAAATCCCAATGAGGTAATTCAAATTGGAAACGTGAGAGTGGCTTAGCTGTCAGTTAGCCACACTAAACACATCAGTTAACCACTAATCACAACCATAATTGACTCTAATTGAGCCCTAACTAAATCGGAGGAAGTAATGACTGAGTCTAATTGAATAGAACTCAACTGCATGTCAATCAGTAGGTGGGGGCGCATATCTAACTCAAGTCGGCTTCGATGAAGTGAATTGAACTCAACTGAGTCACCAAAAGTTGTTGGAGGTGCCTTAAATCACTCCAGTTAACTCAAATAATCCCAAAATAGAAAAATAGATGAGAAATGTGCCTTTCCAACTTAGCTTAACTAATTTTTAGGTGAAACAACATTCAATTAATGAATTGGTGCACTTATGAAAATCAAATCACCCCTGATTTGCTCCTTGATTGAAGGAGGAAACCTAGTTAGCCTCCTCGATTGAAGGAGAAGGCTTAGTTGGCCTCCCTGATTGAAGGAGTGTGCTGGTGTCAGGAGTGTGTTGGCGTGTTGATGGTTATGTTAGTAATTCAAGCCAATACCTAGGATAAGTGGGTAATTAGGACAAATTGACCAAATAAAGATGTGTGGGTTGGATAATGACTCCAACAGATACAACTGAGGGGCACTTAACCAATTCAATGGGTAACCAGGGCCTTTTCCATTGTCCCAAGGCATCCAAGGGCTTCAATCTTGGTCTTAGACAAAGTCAAAAGGGATGCTTTGAGACAGACAACCAAAAACAACACACTAACCCTCAAGGGCTCCATAAGGGGCACTAAGGACTCAAAAATTGACATCAATGACCAGACATCGTTGGCATGAATGACAACTTAATAAAAAAAAAGATCATGACATGTGTGTTTCAACCATTAATATGTGCAAATCAAATTTAAAACCAAAATACTCAAGGTTGCCATCTTAGATAGACATTACCTTCATGTAAAACAAGGATTACAACACGAAGTTGTAAAGTAGAAGTACGAAGATTATAGGTTGGAATATGAAACAATACTTATGTACAAAATCATATTTTATGTTCCTAATTCAAGGAAATTAAGGAAATTGGTAATGAAGGAGATTCATAATGTTAAATGTGTTGGACATCCTAGATTCCAAAAGACAGTTGCAGTAGTAAGAAGTCAATAATTTTGGCCAAGAATGAAAAAATATATTGATGAATATATAACAAGGTGCATGGAATGTCAAAGAGTAAATGTTGAGCATAGACATCCAACATGATTGATTCAACTGTTGACAATACCTGAGTGGAAATGGGATGTGGTGACCATTGAACTCATCCCTAAGTTTACCAAGATGAGAAAGAAAGATGATTCCATCATGGTGGTGGTGGATAAGTTAACAAAAGATGCTCACTTTATACCAGTCAAGTAAACTCATACAACAACTAATATAACAAATATTTATATGAAAGAGATTTCTAGGTCACATGGGATACCTAAGGAAATAGTTTCAAATAGAGATCCAAATTTTACTTCAAACTAAATATAAGAACATCATATCATCCACACATAGATGGAAATATTGAGAGATTCAATCAAGTTATTGAAGATATTCTAATAATTTATATGATGGATCAACCATCAAAATGGGAAGACTACTTGTACTTGGTAGAGTTTTCATACAATAATGGATATCACGCTTTTCTCAAGATGAGTCCATTTGAAGCCTTGTGTGGCAGAATGTGTAATAATCCAATTAGTTGGGATGATATTGTTGACAACTCTAGTAATAATTGGGCTAGAGTTATTTAGGGAAATGGAACAGCAATTGGTAAAAACAGGGCAGAGTTTGAAAATAGCATAGGACATACATATGCACTATGCAGAGAGAGGAAAAAATATTAAAAGGATTCGAAGTGGAGGATCATGTATATTTGAAGGTTAGGCCAAAGAAAAGTCTCTTGAAATTAGGAATGTTAGCTTTTTATCATTTAAGCTAGCATTAACTTAGGATCTTAATTGAGAGAGTAACAAGCACATCAATCAAGCACATAAGACAATGAACACAAAGATTTTTCTCGAGGAAACCATAAAAGAGAAAACCCTGCAACTTCCTTAGATATAGAATCAACACCAAATAGAAAAGCCCCAAAAATAGTAAGATGATATCCCGACAGCAGTAGCCTCTTTCTCTCTAGCCCCAACAACTTCTTCTGCCTCAGCTATGCGCTACAACTGAGTGTGAGTGAGTGTGTGATAAATAGAGAGGCTCACTCTCTATTTATACTAATTCCCAACTTGACAATGACTCACTAGGGCCGAATTCTCTAGGAGAGTCTAATAACCCTAGTTCCCTGGAGTTGCAGGGAGTTTAACCCTTGAACAATAGGAGGGTTACCCATAATGACTTAACATGACTTGTTTACACTATAGAACCTCTCGATAGGAACTTCGGGGCATGTCATGACTCAAATACATTATATACACTTCCCGGAATAAACATCGGGGTACAAGACATAAGATATACAAGTGAATACATTCCGAAGTTACAAATACATCAACACTCCCTCTTAACTAGGAAGGTATTCTTTTGACACAATTTGCAGCACTGGTCTTCTTCTCTGTATCGACTGGATCATCTTGTCATCTTCATCTTCAAGTTGTCTTCATCTTCAAGTCTTCTTCATCTTCAAGTCATCATCGTCTTCAAGTATTATTCATCTACAAGTCATCTTCATCTTCAAGTATTCTTCTAAGTCATCTTCTTCTTCAAGTCTTCTTCATCACGGGATCTAGATCATCACGACTGTTGGATCATCACTGCTGGATCATCATCACTGTATCATCATAAAATCTGGATCATCACTTGATCTGGATCATCATCATCGGTGCTATCTTAGAATGGTGCTATCTCTCGATTCTTCTTGTCACAGGAAGTTCTATAGAGCCAGCCCTTTTTCATGCTGGTTGTAGGCCTACCCTTCATGTAGGTCTTCCAGCACTTATATCTGACCCTAAGTCAGAATGGCACACCCAACTCTTACATCTGACCTCATCTTGTCAGAAAGGCACACCCAACACTCACATCTAACCTCATCTTGTCAGAAAGGCGCAACACTCACATCTGACCATGTGTAAACACATCGCGCCAGAATGGATCAGCACTTATATTCGACCATGTACGAACACACCACATCAGAAGGGCTCAACACTTACATCTGACCATGTTTGAAAACATCGCATCGAAAGGGCTTAGCACTTACATCTGACCATGTTCAAAGACATCACATCAGAAGGGCTCAACACTTCCATTGACCATGTTCGAAAACATTGCATCGAAAGGGATCTGCACTTACATTCAAACATGTTCTAAAACACCACATCGAAAGGGCTCTTAGTCCTAGACTGAGGATTCCTGCTAACTGACCAGGTGCTTCCATTCTCCCAGAGAATGGCATCGGCCCTTATATCTGATCAAGTGGGAACACATCCCTTAATCACATCAGAATGTCCATGCACTCACATCTAATCATGTAAGAGTTCATCCCACAGTCATATCAGAATGGCCTTCAGTCCCAGACTGAGTATTCCTGGTAATTGACCAGGTGCCTCCATTTCCAAAATGGCATTCAACACTTATATCTAATCATGTAGGAACCAATCCGATAGTCACATCAGAATGGCTCAACACTCACATTTGACATGGAAGGAACCAAATCCTCTCACCATGGCAGAATGGCTCAGCCCTTACATCTGACCATGGAAGGAACCTAATCCTTTCACCATGTCAGAATGGATCTAGGTCTCATCATTTCTTTTTGGAGGGAACCTCGATATGGAGAACACCAAGATTCTCCTTGAAGTACTAAAACTTCACTCTGGCCAATGGCTTCATCAACACATCAGCTATCTATTCGTCCATCCCAACATACTGGAGCTTCACTACTCCTCTCTGCACCATATCCCTGATATAGTGATACTTGATCTCGATATGCTTTGACTTGTCATGGAACACTAGGTTCTCTAACAACTTCACACAACTCTGGTTGTCGCAATATATACAAGTAGCATCCAACTGGAGATCAAATACATTAGAAAGTAGCTTTCTGAGCCACACTACCTCACAACTAGCTGAACAAGCTGCGACATATTCTACTTCAGCTGTACTCAGTGCCACACAGGACTGCTTCCTACTAAACCAAGAGATCATATACTAAAGCAGCATCTTGAAGTGCTCTTCCTATCGATGGTACTACCTGCCCAATCTGAATCAACATAACCCTCTAGGTTAATCTTCTGATTTGCCTTGTTCTTGAGCCCATAATCAGCTGTACCCTTCAGGTACCTCAGAATATGCTTTGCAGTAATCAAGTGAACATGTATCAAATCTTTCAAGAACTAGCTCAAGGTGTTCACAGTAAAGCAAATATCCGGTCTCGTGTTCGTCAGGTACATCAAGGACCCAATCATCTCACGATACATTGTAGCATCAACCGCTTCTGATGAATCATCACTCAATAGCTTCAGGTTTGATGTCATAGGTGTGGTTACGGCCTTGCAGTCCATCATCCCAAATCTCTTCAGAATCTCTACTTCATACTTCCCTTGTCCAAGGAAGATTCCATTTGCATTCTGCCACACCTCCATGCCTAAGAAATAGTGCATCATACCCAAGTCTTTCATTTCAAACTTGGCAGCAATTTTCCTCTTCGTATCAGCAATCAACCCATACATACCTGTTACAAATAGATCATCTACATAAAGTAGGAGTATCACTGGGTTGCCATCTTCAACCTTGTATTAAAGGTTGGAATCTGCTTTATTCTTAGTAAAGCCCAAACTGGATAGAAAGCCATCAATTCTGCCATACCATGTCCTGGGTGCCTGTTTCAAATCGTACAGTTATTTCTTCAATCTACACACATGAGACTCCCTGTCATGTGTCTCAAAACCAAGTGGCTGCTCCACATACACTTCCTCTTCTACTACACCATTCAAGAAAGCAGTCTTGACATCCATCTAGTGTATCTTCCATTTCATCACTACAACCAGAGCAAGTATTGATCTGATGGAAGTGTATCTGGCTACAGGTGCAAAAGTTTCTTCATAATATATTCCTTCTTTCTGGGAGAAACCACGAGCCACAAATCTTGTTTTATATTTCTCTATGCTGCCATCCACAACATGCTTGATCTTGTAGATCCATTTGGAAGTTACAATGGACTTCCCTTTTGGTCTTGGGACAACATCCCAAACATCATTCTTCATGATCGATTGATACTCTTCGATCATAGCCTCCTTCCATTCTTTCCTTTCTGCCGCTTCTTCATAGTTGGAAGGTTCCTTATCAATAATGTCACATAACAAGTCTACATAACTGGAGCAAGACCTAGTTCTCTTTCTTCCTCTGTGTGTTTCTTCTGAAACTCCATATCTTTCTACACCTTGGATAATTTCATGTACCCAAGTAGGTTTCCTCTTGTGAGGATTCTTCTCCTGAGGTGGATCTACAGGTTCTTGAGGTTCTTGTAATTCTCGATCTTCTTCTTGAATTTCTTCATTCATGGTTGTATCATGAATTTTGGGTGCTTCTCTTTCTTCAGGGTCTTCAGTCGGTCTCTTCTTGGATTTGATGTAGGCTGAATCTTCGTCAAATGTTACATCTCTGCTAATGTCGATATTCTTGAACCCTGGGAAGTATATTCTGTAAGCCTTCGAGCTTTTAGAGTATCCCACAAATATACCCTTCTTTCCCAAAGGATATAACTTCATCCTCTTTTCTTTCGGAATGTGTATGTATACAGGACAATAGAATATTCTGAGATGGCTGACTTCTAGTTTCTTGCCAAATAAGACTTCTTCAGGTGTCTTGTTCTCAAGTATTCTGTGTGGAGAATGGTTCTGTACATACACCACTGTTCTGGCAGCTTTTGCCCATAGATGCATGGAAATATCTTGAACATGAAGCATGGCCCTTGCTGCTTCCATGATCGTTCTATTCTTTCTTTCTGCAATCCCATTCTGTTGTGGATTATATGGATTGGATAACTCCCTCTTAATCCCCGAGTCTTTGCATAGCTCTTTGAATTCATTTGATGTGAATTCTCCACCATTATCTGATCGAAAGGTCTTGATCTTCTTTTCTGTGTGATTCTCGATCAAGGCTTTGAATTCCCTGAACTTGCTGAATACTTCATCTTTGTTCTTCATAAAGTATATCCATGCCTTTCTAGAAAAATCATCAATAAAAGAAACATAGTATACATACCCACTTAGTGAACTGGATGACATTGGACCACACACATCGGAGTGGATGATTTCCAAGATTCCTTTTGCCTTGCTCTCGCTACTTGGAAATGTCTTCTTTGTGTTCTTCCCTTTCACACATCCTTTGCATACACCTATATGTTTTGTATGCATTTCTAGGAGACCTTCAACAACTTTACTTGCAAGTGGTAGTGCTCTATATTCCACATGTACAAGCCTTCTATGCCAAAGCTCATTTGGTTCTACTGAGTCATGAACCAAATCTTGTTCTGGTTGGCCCTTCAATTTGTATAGTCCTCCTTCTTGTTCCCCAATCACTACTGCATCATCGAAATACTTTCCCTTTGGCCACATGAGGACTTGTCCATCTACAAATGCAACCCTCATTCCTTTTGCATCCAATGCAGATATGGAGAGGAGGTTCTTCTTTAGTCCAGGTACAAACAATACATCTTTCATTTTGATAGACTTTCCAGAGTCTAGCTTGTATGAGGATTCACCACTACCTTTGATTGGATACTGGTAGTCATCTCCGAGTTTCACCTTGTGAGGTGATTCATGTTCATATTATTTCACAAAGGATTCCTTGAATCCTGTCATATGTTTGGAAGCACCACTGTCTATAAGCCAATCATTGCCGCCATGTGTGATAGTTCCCGTGAGAGAGGAAATTAGAACATATTCGTCATCATTTGAAGAATCATCACTATCTTGTCTGTTTCTCTTTGTGGAAGGTTCATCATCCTCTGCAGCATGAGCATGATGTCTTCTCTTGTTTCCCTTCTTGTTGTGAGAGCTACTTTTGTTTCTAGGACAATCTCTAGCAAAGTGTCCTCTTTCATCGCATGTATAGCAAATGAACTTAGACTTATCTCTAGGCTTTCTAAAGTTATTCCTTTGAATAGAGTGCTTACCTCTGTGGTGGCTAGATCTGGTTTTCTTGGATTGTACTGTGAGAGCTTGATCTTCACTTCCCATCTTTTCTTCTTGAGCTGCTATTCGAGCTTCTTCTTGAGAGCATTCTTCCCATAGTCTGCTGAACTTAACTAACTTCTTTCTGGCACAGATCCCTTGAATGAAAGAGTCCCATGTCCTAGGGAGACCATTCAAGGTGGCGATTACAATCTCTGCATTCTCCACTTCTTCATCTACTGCTTCAAGTTGTTCTTTGATCTGGGAGACCCTAGTGAAGTATGACTATATGGTCTCTGCATTCTGGATCTTCACATTCTTCAACTGGTTCCTCAAGGTCATCTTTCGGTTTATGTTCTTTCCTTCAAACAATTTGGTGAGGGCATCAAACATAGCTTTAGGTGTCTTTAGGGAGGACACTTGTGGTATGAGGTGATCCTTTATTGAATCAGCAATAATCCTCTTAGCCATAACCAAATTCTTCTTGTGTAAGGCCTTAGCCTCATCTCCCTATGGAACTGGAATCTCCTTATTGATGTAGGAGTCCAACTCATTTTTTTCCAGGACCAGGGAGATCCTATACTTCCAGGGTCGGAAGTTACCAGCTCCCTCAAGATTTTCATCAAGCTTGATATGATGAGACATCTTAACTGAGAACCTCAAATGGAAATACAAAAGATTTATATCTTACCAGGTCAAGATGTTGGATTTGAATATGGAGCTGAATTTCTGCAGTGCTGGTTCAGGAGCAGATTAGGGTTTGACTTTCCCAGAGTCCTATCCAACCAAATGCTTTGATCTTGATCTCTAAACTTTTATTTTGAGGAGGAGATCAATCCAGGCCTGGGCTCACTCAAAAATTACACTTTTGTGGAAATCCCTAATTTTCGGCAGTAGTGTCGGGTCAAAAACTGAAAATGCTCAGAATCAGATTCTGCTTCGATAGAACGATGCGCCCTAGAGAGGAGAGTTAGTCCAACCTTCTTTTGCTGAAAATCTATGGAGAGAGATCCAAAAAGTAGGAAGCCCTATTTCCCACAGCTACATAGTGTCTTCTTCTCATGTTAGCTTTGATACCATGTTAGGTTTTTATCATTTAAGCTAGCATTAACTTAGGATCTTAACTGAGAGAATAACAAGCACAACAATCAAACACATAAGACAATGAACACAAATATTTTCCTCGGGGAAACCATAAAGGAGAAAACCCTACAACTTCCTCAGAGATAGAATCAACACCAAATAGAAAAGCCCCAAAAATAGTAAGATGTTTTCTTGATAGTAGTAGCCTCTTTCTCTCTATCCCCAACAACTTCTTCTTCCTCAGCTATGCGCTACAACTGAGTGTGAGTGAGTGTGTGATAAATAGAGAGGCCCACTCTCTATTTATACTAATTCCCGACTTGACAATGACTCACTAGGGTCGAATTCTCTAGGAGAGTCTAATAACCCTAGTGCCCTAGAACTGCGGGGACTTTAACCCTTGAACAATAGGAGGGTTACCCGCAATGACTTGACATGACTTGTTTACATTATGGAACCTCCCGATAGGAACATCAGGGCATGACATGACTCAAATAAATTATAGACACTTCCGGAATAAACATCGGGGTACGAGACATAAGATATACAAGTGAATACATTCTGAAGTTACAAATACATCAACAAGGAATTTGTTCAAAACTTGCAGTATGATTTTATGGGTCATTGAAATTTTGGATAGGATAGGTCTTGTAGCCTATGCATTAACATTACTTTCTTTTATGCATGTGCATCATGTATTTCATCTGTCTTTATTAAAGAAATATGTGTATTATCCTAACCACATAATCGATTGGTTTGTGATCTAGGTGGAACAAAAAGGGGATATTCTAGTGGAACCACTGTGTATCCTCGATCAAAATGTCACGTTCCTAAGGAACATGGCCATAAAATAGGTAAAGGTCTAACGTGTTGGATTATCCCACAATACTAAAGGGGGTGGGGGTGAATCAATATTGTCTTTTTCTTTTAAAATAGAAACACAAAATGAATCAAACAAGTTAAGACACAAATTTTATCATGGAAACCTCAAAGAACAAACCACCAATTCAAACTCATCAATAAGACAAATCTACAAAATTGCTTTATTTGCTACTACAAAAAGGATGCAACAACACCCTAGGTTTCTGTCTGCTACAATAGACAAGGATTCTCCAACACCCTAGGTTTCTACCTGCTACAACAGAAAAGGATGCTACAACACCCTTTACAGGCTTATTTCCTGCCCTAGTGCCACCTTGCCACCATGGACTGATTTTTATCAGTCTGCTTATTCACTTCTTGGACTCTGTCATTCGTAATCATAGAGACAAGTTATTTCCTTCAATCATTCTATCAATAAATACCTTCACACTTCCCGCAGACGCATCTCTTCACTATTGCACCATTTCATTGATCATGCATCTTCATGAATCTTCCAGTTGTGACCTTTCGCATTCTCTATTTCTGCAAACTTTTTAAGTCATTGATTTTATATTGGGATTCTTCCTGATAGTAGATATAAGATAGGATGCGAAATACATATCGTGGATCTGTGATATTTCTAAAAATGTCTTTTCTCAATTTCCACAATTGTCTTTTTGCACCAACCATTCCGCACCGTTGATATCCTGCGGGCTCTTCTGTGACCATTGATCTGAAATAAGATGCAGATAGAGGAATGTGGGTTTGTGACTTTTCTAAAATGTCATTTCAATATTTTTGCTTTCCGCACTAATATTTCCGCACCAACTGTTCCGCACCGTTGGTCTCATGCAAGCTCTTCCGTGAACGTCGATCTTCCAGATCACAGGTTGCAAAATGCGGGTTCTCAAAAACTCAAACATTGCTTTCACAATCCTTCGCGTTCTACTTTCTGCATAATCTTTCCACACCGTCGTCTTTTATGGATGTCTTCCTGACCATCAATCTTCCGGATTACGGGTTGCGGAATTCAGATTCTCAAAAACTCAAACATTGCTTTCGCAATTCTTTGCCTTCTTCTTTCTGCTTGATTTCTTCTGCATCGTTGATCTTTATGCGGTTGTTTTCCAGAACGTCGATCTTCTGGATTTTGGGTAGCGAAATTATGAAATTTCCCAAAGTATTTTCGCTATTTTTTGCCTTCCGCTTTTCTGCCTTATGCTTTTCTTTTGAACCGTTGATTTCTTTGAGGGTTCAATCCTCTCTGCCAATCTGCAATCTAATGTGGATTGCGGATCCTCACTTTTATTTGTGTAGAAATCCTTCACCAGCGTCGATCTCCTTATGGATTCAATCCTGACCGTCCAAGTTTTCATTGTAAATGGAATTTCGCTCCTATCACACGTTAACTAGCTTAATAGTTAAATCAGTGAAATGAATGAGGACCATCAGATCTAGATCAATGGTGGACTCCAAATACCATAAATTTCATGCACATTAGAATTATATTTGTCCACACTAGTTGTCCCAAAAAAATTGTTGAAAATCATTGATCTGCTTCCATGATCAACCTCGTCGATTGATCTTGATCTCCTTCTTGGCAATTAGTTTCTGAGTTTGCAGGCCAACTCCCTTTTTATCCCCATTGCTAATAAATCAACGGAATCCATATTAGCCTTAGATCTCTGTAACCTTCAGATCTCCACCATAGGATCTACAATCGTGAGGATGACTTAACTTTCAACCTTCAATAGTGGATTTACTGAACTCATCCCGCTACCATATCTATTGGTTATTCCTTTGTCATTCATGAATGCCTTTGACATCAATGAAGGCTATATTCTCAACAATCTCCCCCTTTGGCATTGATGGCAAAATCTAAACATTCTCCCCCTTCCACAAAGGATAACCTGTTATGCTATTGAGTATTTCCTATCTTTCTTCTTTTTTGACAACTCCCCCTGTCATCATATCTCCCCCTAAGATTGTGCATCCTCCTCTATGATTTTTGTAAGGGAAATTACTCCCATCTTTTGTCTAAGATGCTCAAAGGATTCCTTAGGTAGTGGATTGGTGAAAATGTCAGCGACCTGTTCTTTTGTGTCAACATACTCTAGTTTGATAACCTTCTGGGACACTTGTTCTCTTAGTAAATGATATTTTATTGGTATGTGTTTTTTCCTAGAGTTCATGATAGGGTTTTTTGACATATTTATGGAATTGGTATTATCACAATTTATTGTTATTGGGTGATCATACTTCACAAGCAAGTCCTTTAGTGTGTGCTTCATCCAAATGACCTGGGTGCAACATGACACAACGAGAATATATCCGACCTCTACTATGGAGAGTGAAATGGAAGATTGTTTTTTACTTAACCATGAAACCAAACAATTTCTTAAGAAGAATGCTGATCCACTGGTACTCTTTCGATCATCCACACTTCCTGCCCAATATGCATAGGAAAATGCTTTTAAAATAAAGTCTTGAATTTTTGGGTACCATATCCCATACTCTATAGTACCTTTCAAATATTTGAAAATGCTTTTTACAGCAGTTACATGCGTTTCTTTGGCGCTTGAATGGAACCTAGAAACCAAACTTACAGCTTGCATTACATCTGGTCTTGTAGCTGTCACATACAACAAGCTTCCTATCATGGATCTGTACATGGTATGATCCACTTCCAGAGACTCATCGTCCTTACTTAATTTACAACCTGTGATCATAGGAATACTAACAGGTTTGGAGTCTTCCATTTTAAATATTTTAAGCACGTCTTTGATGTACTTAGTTTGAGAGATAAATATTCCTTTGTCTGTTTGATAAAATTGTAACCCTAAGAAAAACGTTAGTTCCCCCAACATTGACATTTCAAATTCCTTCTTCAATTCAGATGCAAAGTTTACACTTAGTATTTGCAAATTACTTCCAAATATGATGTCATCTACATAAACAACAACAAGGATCATATTCTCATCTTTTATTTTTAAGTAATGATTACTTTCAGTGGCACCTCTCTTAAATCCTTGTTGTTTTAAGTAGCTATCCATCCTTGAAAACCAGGCCCTTGGAGCTTGTTTGATACCATAGAGTTCCTTTTTCAGTTTGCAAACAGTCTCTGTTTTCTGATAATAGGAAACCTTTGGATTGTTCAATACAAACCTCTTCTTCTATCTTTTTGTTCAAAAATGCAGACTTGACATCCATTTGATATACTTTAAATTTTTTATGGCTCAAGAGTGCTAGAAACATTCTGATTGCTCCAAGTCTTGCCACATGAGCATAAGTTTATTCAAAATCAATCCCTTCTACCTGAGCATACCCTTTACATACCAACATTTCCTTGGTCCTTATTATCTGACCATCTCGATTGAATTTGTTCGTGAAAACCCATTTGGTCCCTCTAACATTCTTATCCTTAGTTCTTGGGACAAGTTCCTAGGTTTCATTTTTCTCAATATGATCTAATTCTTAATTCATGGCTTTGACCCATTCATTACTTTTGCTGCCTTCTGTAAATTTTTCAGGTTCCACTATTGAGAGTAGGGATTTTTCATTAAATTATAGTTGTCTTCTTGTACTAACTCCAACATTTTTATCACCTATGATCTGTGTCTCTAGATGATTCCTTTGTTTCCTTCTAGATGGATTTTTTGTATCAGGTCTTGGGGAATCTTCTTCACTTTCCTATGCATCTTCCTTTTCTATTCTTTCTTCTTCATAATGGGTATTTTCATCCTCTTGCAAGTCTTCCTTTTCTTCATCATTTGTATTTTCCACACTGTCATGACTTCTTCCTCTTCTTGGTTTTATATCATCTACTCTCACATTTACACTTTCTACAATTTTGTGTAACCTTTTATTATAACATCTAAATGCCTTCTTGGTGGATGAATATCCTAGAAATATTCCTTCATCAGTCCTAGAGTCAAACTTTCCAAGGTCGTCCTCGTTCTTTTTAATGCAACAATTACTACCAAATACTTTGAAATATTTGACTTAGGCTGGTCTTCCATACCATAGTTCATAAGGGGTTTTGTATTTATTCACTTTGAGTTTTCCTCTATTAAATATATAGACAACTGTGTATACTTCTTCTTTCCAATATGCACCTGACAACTTTGCTTCATTAAGCATTGTTTTGGCAGCTTCTTGGACTGTTCTATTTTTCCTTTCAACAACACTGTTCCGCTGAGGATTCTTTGCAACTGAAAATTGTCTCTTAATTCCATGTGTCTCACAAGAATCATTAAAATAATTTGAATTAAACTCTCCCCCATTGTTGGATCTAATATTTTTGATTTTCATATGTGTCTCATTTTCAACCATTGCCTTGAAGATTTTGAATTTCTCAAAAGCTTCTGATTTTTCCTTGAGAAATGTCACCCAAGTCATCCTTGTGTAATCATCAATGAGAAACATGAAATAATAATCTCCTTGCAGGATTTTAGTTCTTGTTGGTCCACATAGATCTATGTTCACTATTTCCAAAGGATGTGAAGTTGTCATATGTTCTTTTGTTTTAAAACTGGCTCTAGTTTGCTTTCCATGTTGACAATGTCTACAAACTAAATTTAGGGGTTTTAAAATTTTAGGCAAATCTCTTACAACTTCCTTCTTACTTACTTTCACAAGATTGTCAAAATTTAAATGTCCCATCCTCCTGTGCCATAACCAACTTTCTTCAATCATACTTAAGTGACATTGATTTTCATTTTCTAGGATGTATACATTGTTTGAATTTCTTATAGTAGTGCCACCAACTCTTCCCGAGTCCTTTTTCTTGATCTCACATTTCTCCGAGTAAAAAATACAGATGTTCCCTTGATCACATGTTTGACTTACACAGAGAATATTAGGCTTGAGATTTTCTACTAGTAATACATTTTATGCTTTGATCTTGTAATTGACAACTACTGTTCCTTTGCCAATTATCTTGGAAGACAAATTGCCTTCAAAAGTGACTCTACCCTGATTATCTTTTAGTGTTATGATTTTTTTTGGGTCACTAGTCATATGTTTTGAACACCCACTGTCCAAGTGCCATAGGTTTTGATTTTCTGTTGCACATGTAGCAATCATGAAATTTTACTTTTCTTCCTTTTCCCTCCAACACTTATTTTGTTTTGTGTCTTAAGACTTAATTGCAATAGTCTTCTTTGTAGGAGTCAACAGTTTGCAATCTCTTGCCATATGTCCATGGTTATTGCATTTGTAACACTCTATGTCATATTTTTGAAGAAGTGTAAAAAGGTTATGATTTCCTTTTTGTTTATTGCTTGAATAATTCTTCTTGTATTCAGGAACCTTCCCATAAGCTCTGAAATTTAAGGCTTTGTGACCAAATTTATTACAAGAGTAACAATAACCTAAAAAGATCCATAGATGTCTATTTGGTCTCTTCGGCACCATATTATTTTTGTTTTTATCTTGAGAGTTTGGGGTAGCTTTCTTGATCTCTTCCTTTTTAACTGAACTCTTTAGTGCTTCAACATAAATTTTCTTGTTTCCTCCTTGATTAGTGAAAGAGAAATATTCTGGTTTCTTTTCTTTGTTAAAACCCAAGCCAGACCTATCACTTGATGCTCTTTGGCTATTCAGGATGTCATCTAGAATCCTTGAGCTATTCTCAAACTTTGATTTGATAGATCCTTCATCAATCTTTTTCTTGAATTGTATGATCTCTTCTTCAAGTCTGTCAGATTCTTATATTCTTCTTCTAAGCTGTAGGTTTAGGTCCTCCTCAATCCTTTTGTCATCTAGAAGTTGAGCTTCCAACTCACTAATGGTATGACTTGATTGTTTGTGATTTTTCCTGCATTTCTCAAGTTCTTCAAGAGCGCTAACAAGTTCAACTCTTAAGTCTACTTCTCCTTCTACATATGAGTCACTATTTGAAGCTTGAGTTTCAAGACCCATGAATAGAATTTTAGTTTCCTCATCTTCACTTGTATTGGCATCTTCACTATCTTCCATGGTGTAGACAATTTTATTTTTCTCATAGGACTTCTTCTTGTTTCCTATTTTACCTTTTCAAATTTTGAGGTTTCTCTCTCATCATTATCATCTTGTTTAGGGTAAGTACATTTTGAAGTAAAATGTCTAATTCTTCCAAAGTTAAAACATTTCAAGGGTAACGTTCCTTTATATTTTCTAGTACCCTTCTCAAGTTTCTTAATAAAAAGAGCTTCCTCATCATCTAGGTTCTCTGATTGATTTTTGGATGAGGCTTTAAATGTTGCTTCTTTTACTGATGATTCATTTAGTCCTATTCTCATCTCATATTCAGCAAGGATTCCATGTAGTTCATCTACTGTCACAAGGTCAAGATCATCTCATTCTTCTAGGGTGGATACTTTTGAGTCACACTTCATTGGAAATGTTCTTAGTACCTTATCAAGTACTTATCTTTCCTTTAATTTTCCTCCAAGGCCTCTAATATTATTTACGACTTCATCTACTCTTAGAAGGTACTCTCCAATGTTTTCTTCTTCGTTCATTTTTAGGCTCTCAAACTTCCCTCTATATGTCTGAAGCTTGGATTCTTTTACCTTGGATGCCCCTTCATAGATAATTTTTAACTTATCCCAGGCTTGTTTAACAGTTTTGCATTGCATGAATTTTACAAATACAATGTTTGTTAATACACTCAAGATGGAATTGAATGCTTTTTCATTACCCTCATATTTCCCTAGCTCCATATTGTCTGTAGGTGTTTGGTCATCTATTTTAAACTCTTTCTCAGTTGCTGCCCAGACCTTCCATCAAAGGGACATCAGATGACACTTCATCCTCACACTCCATTATGCATAATTTTATCTTGTGAATAATGGATGTTTGTTGGTGGCTAAACCTTCTTGTTGATAAATAATGGTTTTAAACTAAGATCTACCTTCCAGTGGTTAAGATGTAGTGAAGGAACCCGCTCTAATACCAATTGTTGGATTATCCCACAATACTGAGAGGGGGGGGGGGGTGAATCAGTATTGCCTTTTTCATTTAAAATAAAAACACAAAATGAATCATACAAGTTAAGACACAAATTTTATCATGGAAACCTCAAAGAGAAAACCACCAATTCAAACTCATTAATAAGATGAATCTACAAAATTGCTTTATCTGCTACTACATAAAGGATGTAACAACACCTTGGGTTTCTTTCTGACGCAACATACAAGTATTCTCCAACATCCTGGGTTACTTCCTGCTACAATAGACAAGGATGCTCCAACACCTTGGGTTTCTTCCTACTACAACAGACAAGGAAGCTGCAACACCCTTTGCATACTTATAGCCTCCCATAGCGCCACCCTGCTACCATGGACTGATTTTTATTAGTCTGCTTATTCACTTCTTGGACTCTGTCATTCTCAATCATAGAGACAATTGATTTCCTTCAATCATTCTGTCAATAAATACCTTCACGCTTCCTGTAGACACATCTCTTCACTATTGCACCATTTCATTGATCGTGCCTCTTCATGAATCTTCCAGTCGTGACCTTCCGCATTCTCTATTTCTGTAAACTTCCTGATTCGTTGATTTTATATCAGGATTCTTCTTGACTGTAGATCTAAGATTAGATGTGGAATATAGATCACAGATCTATGATATTTCTAAAAATGCCTTTTCTCGATTTCTGCAATTGTATTTCCACACCGTTAATCTCCCGCGGGCTCTTCCGTGACTGTTGATCTGAGATAAGATGCAGATAAAATAATTCGGGTTTGTGACTTTTCTAAAATGTCATTTCGATATTTTTGTTTTTTGCACTAATATTTCTGCAACGTTGATCTCCCGCGGGCTCTTCCGTGACCGTCGATCTTCCGAATCACGAGTTATAGAATGCGGGTTCTAAAAAAATCAAACGTTTCTTTCACAATCCTCCACCTTCCACTTTCTGCACTAATATTTCCCCATGTTTGATTTTTTACAGATGTCTTCCTGACCGTTGATCTTCTGGATCGTGGGTTGCGGAATGTGGATTCTCAAAAACTCAAATGTTTCTTTCGTAATTCTCCACCTTCCACTTTCTGCCTTCTTTTATCCACACCATCGATCTTTATGCGATTGTTTTCTAGACTGTCGATCTTCCATATTTCAGGTACCGAAACTATGAAATTTCCTTTACCTTTCTCTTTCCGCCTTTCGCTTTTCTTCTGAACCGTTGATTTCTTTGAGGGTTCAATCCTATTCGTCGATCTACGATCTAATGTGGATTGCGGATCCTCACTTTTCTTTGTGCGAAAATCCTTCACCGCGGTCGATCTCCTTACAGATTCAATCCTAACCGTCGAATTTTTCATTGTAAATGGTATTTCGCTCCTATCATAACATTAATTATCTTACTAGTTAACTCAATGAAATGAATTAGGACCATCAGATCTAGTTGGCCATGCTAGTTCTCCCAGCGAAATCCCTGACAACCGTTGATATGCTTCCATGATCAACCTCGTCGATTGATCTCGATATCCTTCTTGGCGATTAGTTTATGATTTCATAGGCCAACTCCCTTTTTATCCTCCTTGCTAATAAATCAGTGAAATCCATATTAGTTGTAGATATTCGGAACCTTCAGATCTCCACCACACGATCTACAATCGTGAGGATGACTTAACTTTCAACCTTCAACAGTGGATTTGTTGAACTCATCCTGCTACCATATCTACTGGTTATTCCTTTTTCATTCATGAACACCTTTGACATAAATGCCAACTATATTCTCAACATAATGGACCCACTACAGTTTTGAGGAAGCAATGTGCGAACTAGAGGTTGCAATGCGAGAAGCATACCGGTAGTTATTTTGAATTTTTGTTGAAATTTTTGTAATGTATATAGTGTTGGTGTTCACTAAGGACGATGCATAAAATAAGAGGGAGGGGAATGTAACACCCCCAATTTGACCCTTGTAATTGTAAACTATATATTTATGTTGTAAAGGATAGAAACCAAGAATAAAGGACCAGCATGACCAAAACACTGTAATTATGTACATATTTAATGTTAATATAAAATCTCTTACAACTGTAGGGAAGGAAGAAAGGATATGAGATGGAGGGTTATGATTCCACAAGAGGGGAAGTTCTAGGGGATAATGGGAAGTATAACCATGGTGGGATTACCTTAGCTCCTTAATATCAACCTTATCTTTAAATATTAATTAAGGGTTATGAGTTGATGAAGCCACATGGAAACCTTAGGACATTCAAATAAAAGGGATAATTGAGTTGGTGAGGGTTCTCTCTTCCCCATGTCATTCATGCATGCATGTATTCCATGGAATATGGTTTGGAATTCACTAGGAATGGTTGAAACTAAAGCTTGCGAGTAGTATCAAGATAACAGAGATACCATATGCAAATTATCCATGCCTTAACCCTATGGAAAAATTGGTGTGTGATAGGAAACTGTCCTGCAATTGCATGCCATGGAGTCTCAATTCAAAGAATTCCTATCCAACCTATATTGGAGCTTCGAAAGGGAACTGGAGGCTTTCTGAGACATTGTTAGCTCAAGGAAGGGTTTGTTGTTCTTGACACTGTGTAGGTTGATGGGGAAGGAGAATTGAAGATTGAGATAATTGTGGAATGGGTTTTGCATCAAGTGGTAGCAATAGTTGCACAGGTTTTAGCGATGTATAGTGGAGAAGAGAACTTATCCCTTGTGGACTGATAGCCCCAAGTCATGGGTGGTTCTAGCCAAAAAAAAGATATAGCTTGATGAAACCTATGAATGGGAGGAATATCAAGTCTTGCAGCCAGTTGGACTTCTTGTTAATATAAGTCACATATTCTTGTTTCCATGGTTATGGTTATGTTTTATTTTTCATGGTTGTTTGAATTATGATTTCAATATGTTGTTCATGAATGTGTCCATTTCTTAGTTTATGGTATGCACAAATGCATGGATTTTTGGAAATATCTGTTGCATTCATGTAGAACTAGTATGGGTAATTCCACTATATAATTCTATAGAAAATTGATATGGATTTGGGTGACCACACAAGTCAATAATTGTTATGAAATTACATTTTCTTTCGTAGTGTAATCATAACGTATTTCGTTGTGTAAACTAGGAATTCATTTTGTTGTAAATGTTTAGACGTAATTATACATATGATTACTATTTAGTTGGTTTATTTATCCTTGCGTGGATATAGGTGTTTGAGATTTTGAATCCTTGTATGAGTAAATTTTATAGTTATGATTTAGTAGCGATCTAATGTAAATACCAAAGAGCATAATAACATCATAGTACAAACTTTAGAGTTTTATTTTTCAGTTAGAGAGCTTAATTTTTAGTTTTAGGAATTGATTGAGTTCTCCTTTATCTCAAAGGGCCACCGAGGTGACTAGGGAAGTTATAATGTGGTATTAGAGCAAGAAAATTTGAAAGTATGGCACTGAGAAAGTTCCCAATAAGCCCAAAAGTACTTTCAAGTTGGACAGGGACATTACAGAGTAGAAGGAAACTAACTTAAATATTGTATGGAATGGGAACCCATCAAATTAGAGTCTCCCTAAGTTTTGAAGTGTTAATAATTGTACTTTTTAAGAAATGAATTAATCAATGTGTTACCTTGGGTTTTATAATGTTTTAGTGTGATTAATTAAAGACAATAAATAAATAGAACCAATCACACTAATTAACCATGGTACCTTAGGTTTGCACTAGAATTAATTTATAAATAACTTAAATAGGGGGGTGCTAAGCACTATGGTCACTCATTGACATTTATTGGATGATTATTTTTGGATAACCCTATGGAATTTGAAGACACTTACACATAAGGTTCTTTATAATGACATAAATACTAAATACTTACGGAGAATTAACCTTTAATGAATAAATTTGATGCATGTTTATTGATCAAATCACACATAGAAAGTGGTTACACTTTGGGAGAGGTTTCCCATCTTTTGGAGAAATTATATTTTGAGAAAGTGGCCATAATTTCTCCACCTCAATGACATTATATACATAGTGGCATCGGATTTTGGAAAAGTACTTATAATATAAAATTGGATAAATACCAAGGAAGTTGACAATTTCAAAACTACCACCTCGAAGCCCTTATTGCATTTTGACCACTTGATTTAAGGAATGCCCCACCTTGGATTCTTGAGTGCTTTGATGATTTCAAGGAGGATTATTAATAAATGTTCATAGTGAAGAATGCCCTGACTCTTAAGGACGTTCCCTCGGCATATTTGGGGATGCCTTCTCTTACCCTGATCCATGTTGGAGAAGGTTGGCAACTAATTACATTGATTATTCATTTCTGAAACTTTCTCATGGAGTTAGTTAATTGGTGACAAGTGGATCTAACCAACTCCATTTGTTTAATGTTGTTGAATTCTTCCCAAAGATTTGTTTACATGAGAAATTTTCTTGTCTTATTTCCCTCAAAGAAAAAAATGGATCTAACTACTAATTTACTATTCTAGAAAGAATAGCTGAGAAAATAATGAATCTAAAAAGAAAAAAAGTAGTATTTTATTGTAAAGGAAGTTAAGCTACACTCTATATAAAGAGTATCACTTCCTCATTTATTTTAATGGTTAGACTATTGGAGTTTTCCTGTCCTTGGATCATATGGATATATTTTCTTGGAGCATATATGAACTTTAAGGGTTTATATCCTATCAATGTGTAATATGTTTCTATTTGTGGTGTGTAGAATTAATAGAACTTGCTTTTAGGGGGCATATAAGAAGGGCATATCTACCATGTTGAAAGGGTTTTATGTGAGGAGTATCTCGCTCTATTTTTCTTTGATGTCATATGCATGATTATATTAAATTGCATCTATCATCTTCTAGAGTTGTTGCTTATAATACTTCATTGTGTAGATCATACCCCATTAGTAATGTTTTGATGTGGCACCTTTTTCGGGCCCTCCTAACCACATTAGTAATATTTTGACGTGACACCTTTATGGGTCCTCCTAATGTGTTTCTACATTCATTTTTCAAAACACTAGGGCTTCATTTTGGCATGATTTAGTGGCCTTGGTTGTCTTCAATGATTCATGGGCTTGCCCCCTTGAATTGGTCTCTTGAATCCATTTGCCAAGTTGTTGGTATATGCATTAATATCTTAGTTCTTCCATCCCTTTTATTTTCTATATTACACTCATTTTGTTAAGGCTCAGTCTTCTAGTATCACCTTGAGCCTCAAATAGCTTTAGCAATATTCTATACGGATATCCCTTCTAGAGTTAGGGGAGTCCCAACCTGAAGTTGAAGAAGGTGTTACTGAGGTGACAATGGGTAGCCCTTCTTAGTTCCCCTTGGATTGCATGTTTGAGTCTTTTCCACTTACATGCAAGTTGAAAAGGCAACAACTTCTATTGACGTATTCAAAAACAAAATAAATCTATCCAATGCATCTCTCTCTACAAGAAGTCTTCAACCTCTATATGATTTATTTCATGAGAACTAATATATCCTTTACCCCCACTACAATTGTTTATTTTTCAAATCTCTTCATTTATCTTTTCAAATATTTATCTTCTCTCCTTACAATTCATGGTTTAATATTTTAACACTAAATTTGTAAATAGATAAAAAATCACTATACTTAACATTAACATGTAAATTTTAATATGCTCATGAAAATTTAAAATTAGAATTCAAAACATCTCATATTTCTTTTGAAAAGTTCAATTTAAACTTAAAAACCTACAAAGTTCAATTCAAAATACAAACATTGCAATAGGGGAACTAAGTTGATCTCTTAGTGAAATTGAGTCTCAAGTATCTTTGCCCTTTATTTAGAATATCAACTTTCCACCTTGATTCCCATACCTTTAAAGTGCATAGACAGATGGTTTTGTCCAATATTAAAACACGATTAATTATTTAAAATTATTAAAATATTACCAACCAATCTAAGAAAAGAATAAAACACAACCTTTTGCACCTTTTCCAGTGTAGAACTTTGGCCTTGGGCCAATTTTAAACTTACCCAAAAACTTGAAAAATTGAACAAAGTTCCATAATCAAAACTCTACGTTCCTTGAATTTGCCAATAAGGATTAGTGTTTCCTAAAATGAAAAAATGGAATTTATAATTTGACTCCATACCTCGAACAACTCATAAAAGCAACCCAGTAATAATATATAAATATCCAGCATGATTAGCATTAAAATCCAGATAACATGTAACCACTAAGCATGACGTAGAAATGTCTTTATTGTGAATGGCATTGAGGGCCTTTACGTGGTGTGAGTTATATCATAAAGGAATTAAAGAGAAAAAAAAGTTAAGTATTTTGTTAATTGTTGTATATACATATATATCCTTTTAGCATAAAAGACATTTGGATCATATACCGTTCCTATTTATACAGAGTATCGGAAACCAAACTCGACCTATATAACAGATAGAGTGATTGAAACTTCTTCATATAAAAGTTTGTTTATTGGACGTTATCAAAATTAAAATTAATTTTAAACTATTCCAATGTCTTACTTAAACTAAACTATATTGACAAAATATCCTTTTCACTGCAATAAGAATGATAAATTGAATACGCAACGATGATCGTATCCCTGTGATTGATTTATCAAATGAAGCGGTTTGATATGCAATTCCTATGATTACTTCAAAGTTTCAAACTTTTGAAATACTTCGATCATTGTAAAATATTTGAGATGGACTCGGAAGCATATTTGCTTTCATGCTAAGTAAATTTCTACAATGGAACAGTTAGAAAATAAAAAGCGGCTTGTAAAAGAATTTCATATAACACATGTTTTCAAACAAATCGGAATACAATCATAATCGCAATCGAGATGAGATGGACATCACCGGCATTGCCTTCTCTTAATTTAATCTATCACTCACTGTTTGCTTGATAAATAGCTCTATTCAAACACTAAAAACTAAAACTATTGCACACAATAGTGATCTACAGGGGAGTCGCTTTCCATTCAACTGTTAAGATTTTTTCTTTTAGTAAAGAGGAGGCGACTATAATCAACCTAGCATCATATATAACTATAAAACTTATACATGTAACAACCAGTGAAGAGGCGATTATAAACATCATTCGTACTCTGCAGTGCTAGTTACGTGATTCCCCAGGCTGCTTTGAAAGGAGGCGTCAATCCCTCCGTCGTCTTGAGGAGTTGAAAGATGAGCACCATGCGAAGATGACTCGTCCTGCTGCTGCTGTGACAAGATTCCTGGAACGTTTTCCATCATTCCCTGTCCGTTCAACAGTAGATAGATACATATCATTTGCTCTTTAATGTTGCCAACTATCATTGTTAATTTGTTACCATTGACGTCCAATCCATCTTAGTATGACGCTTGCTCAGTATAATGATTTCTCGTTTATCACTTTATTTCAAAAGCTTGTAGCCAAATCAAAGAAAATCAAATAAATTGAAGATTATTGAATAAATTTTTGAAAAGAAAAGAGCAAAGATTTCAAAAATTGAAAGGACAAAAGAAAGAAATAAAGAGAGTAAATTAAAGGCCGCGGGGTGTAGAATACCTGCACAAAAGAGTACTGATTTTGTGCCATTGATGACATCAAGCTAGGAGCAGCTGCTTCGTAAGATGACTGCCATTGAGAGGCCATTAGCCCGACAGAAGAACAATAGTCACCAGCAGTCATGTCATGATGATGATGTTGATCAGCAGCGTCGCCTTCCAAACTAGGATAATCAAACTTCAAATGCGATGGGTTCGAGTCCCCTCCGTGGCTATCGAGTTGCAAACCGTGCCCCACTTGTGAGAAAAGTACTCCATTTGGCGTACATTCTGGCACACACTGAACGGCATCCCTTCACAACGGAAACCGTCCGTCAGTTCAAGACATGCATGTGGATAGTGAATTGAGTACTGAAAAAAGAAATCAGACATATCATGGATAAATATCAACGCACCTGATAGCATGCATATCATCCGAATTCCCATGTTCTAAAAAATTCTCAACGGCTGTTTGCGGGTCCCTTTGTGGCATCCAGTTGATTAGTTGATTGTCACTCGAATTTGCACAGTTTGGATTTCCATTTTGTTGTATGTATAACTGATTCCCATTTTGTTGTATGTATAACTGCACAGTCAGAGGGAGAACTTATCAGCTTTCGTTCTATCGTATAGAAAGAGTAAACCAAATGCAAATACACTGTTCATATCTATGCTAATGAATAGAGTATTTGAAACAGATTGAATCACCAAGAGGGATCAAATTCAAGTTCCATTTATGATTTTGCATCAATTTGATAATATTAATTTTAAGGTTTTTTAACGTTTGAAACATATCATACTATCTTAGCATTGATTTGGCCTTATTAATTTAAGGTATTGTGTAATCATAATGCATACATATTTTCCACTAATTAATGTTAAAAGATCTAAGTAATTATTTGTCAATTTTTTTCTTTATGAAAAGCACTTATTTTGTAATTATTATTAATTCAAGTGATCTGGTCCTTATTAATTTTAAAACTACAACCTATTCTACCATCAAATTTGTTGGCAGTGGTTAATTACTCCACCATCAATATCAATTGCAAGCTAAAGCTCTGAAGAGGCAATACTATTCAAAATACCTAACCGCTGGATGCGTGAAAATGAATCACTCCCCAGATTTGTGGCCGCCACAATCCTGAAGAGTTGCAGCACGGCCACAATGTTGTCAAGGTTTCAAAGGGGGAGCACACCACATCGATTTCTGAAGAAGCAATTACAGCCTCTGTCATAGCTCATCAAATATTTATTGGAGCCGATCAGATTGTTGAAGGGGCGTTCATCGTTTCTGTTGCAGCTCATCAAAGGGCAGAGAATTAATTAAATTCTGGTAGATTTTAAAATTATAAATTGTGAAAAGTCGTTTTGATTAAGCCAACAAATTATATCTAAGTTCTGAAGAGGTGTCAGAGTTTTTTCACTCTGTCAGACTGTAATAGACTGTAGTAGAGCATTTGCAGAGAATTATATTTTTTTATAGCGAAAGGTCATGTAATAAACATAAAATAAGATTATAATTAAATAATTAAATAATTTATAGTTAGGTTAGTATGAAAGGAGGTGTCTCCTCATCATGAATGTCCAAGTCATATTTAAGGCCAAGACATCATTGTAATATTCATCATTTAATATATTATTCATATTTCATTATTTAAAATAATAGTCGGATTCAACTATTAACGGACCAATCGGATTTGGTTGCTCCATTTGGTATCAAAGTGGATTCGCTCCTGCATTATGAGCTCGGACTCGGCTCATCAATTCCTACTTGAGCTCGGACTCGGCTCATCAATTCTTGATTTATTCCGCTTCTCCATTTCACCCATATCTCTCTCCGCTCCGCTGCCCTCCACTCCCACACTCCATATCAGTTCAGGCTCCTCGCTCTGCTCCACCTTCTCGACTCCCTTGCCATTATTTACACTTTGTGTAAATTTAGTTTTTAGGATTTCCCTAGAATATAGGACATTGTCCAAAAACAAAAAATACCTTAAAAAAACTTAAAAAAAGAAAGTAAAAAAAAGGTATAGAATTGAAAAGAAAGAAGAAAGTTAAAAAGAAAAGATAAAAGAAAAAAAATAAAAAAAACAAAAAGAGGAAAAAGAAAGTAAAAAAATAAAAGATAAAGTAAGACCAACACATGGTTTTGCTTTCCAACTTCAACCTAGGTTGCACCCTCCCTCATTCCACGTAGCCCTATAAACAAAAACAATATTAATTAAACAAAAAAGATGGATCTTACAATATGCAAAGGAATCCAAGTCAAAGAAATCAGATATCGTAGATTCATCTTCTACCTTAACTCTTCTACCACCCTCGAGAAACCTAAATGTAACATTATCAAGTGACTTCGAGTGTGAGAAGCTTCATGACATGCCACTTCTCGAGATAAATCGTAAGGATAATAAAATGGAAACATTACGTGATGACATCATGAGTATTGTGGGACAAGCGAACCCTAAAACAACGCTTGATATGGTCAGTCACAAAAATATTCCTCGTATTCATGTACATGGAAAATGGGACAACAATAATAAACATAATGGGGTACAAATTCAAGTTACAAATGAAAGGAAAATGACAAACTATTGCGTAAAGACCAAGCACATACCTAATACAAGTTCTAAAAAAGACATAAATGAAGTAATGACACTGTTTCAACACAAAACGAGAATGAAAAGACAGTAATCTAAGCTTTGAGGACAAAGCTCCCTTAAAGGGAGTGGCAATGTAATGAACATAAAATAAGATTATAATTATAATATTATTTTATGTTCATTACACCTTGTATTATGGCTAGATGCAAATTCCTTCAAAACTTTCATCAAACAATTTGAACAACTACTAACTTTTCTCTTATTCTTCCAATTGAAAAGCCCCTTTCGCAAATCACTTGCAACCCAAGTACACAAATATGAACACACTCAAACCAAAAAAAATCTTGCTAAGAAACCCTCTTCTATTGTCCAATGACCGTTCATATTCCCATCTCTGATACCATGCTAAAACTCAAACTCAACTTAGCCCACACACTTAGCTAACCTATGATAACAGTCTTGAACAATCATGAAATTCGTCATACATCACATGCATACATTTTTCATGTCACTCTAATATTATATAATGTAACGAAGTACATTTAGCAATGGAAATAAATACAAAACAACAGACTGTAAATACACATTTGAAATGATATTTTGGTCCAAAGACCTTGGAAAAACCCCAAAAGGAATAACTAGTTAACGAGAGAGAAATTTTATTAACTCATGAAGAAAAAATTCTCAGAATTTATAGTAGTTATTTTTAGCATAAAATATCACTATACTTATTTCACTCAGTCATCCCAAATGTGTAATGTCTCCCTCAGCCAATCTGGCCATCGAGAGGGGACATTACATGGATTCGAGGCCTTTGAATTTCGCACAAAATCCTATTTACGATTTCATAACAAACAAAATATGTGTGTAGAACATAAGAAAACATACACAGTAGAGATAAAATTGATCCACACACATATCATATGCATATACAAGCATAAACATTACAGGAATCAATTAAATATGTTTCATATTCAAATACACAAGAGTTTTTATCTTTAATCAACGAAGATGCAAGCAACTGGTTGTGTAAGAGTTATTTTCCACCCAATTGTAGGCACTCTGTTTAGAATATGCTCTTTATGCTGAGAGGACAACCCCAAGTTTGGCTATAAGGCCATCAGGGCGAAGGAAACACCTACAAGATTCTCTCTCTCGGCCCACAACCCAAAATTCTCTCTATGCTTATACAAATGCTCATACAAAGCTCTACAAGGATCTCACTCAACTGGGGGGTGCCATGGCCTCCACAATACCTGCACCACACAACACCCTTCTTAGATTAGGCATCCCCTTCACTGATCCATGACTCTCTTCGGCCATCCATCTTGTCGAGTGCTTCCAGTTTATGCATAGAAGAAGACCAACATGTTATTGATGTCGGAGAACCACCTATATCTTCAATTCATGGCTTCCCAAACATCTACAAGTAGCAAAACTCAAAGGGAAAGGCTCCCTAGCTTTCCTAGGATCTCTACAACCATGGATTTCTCTTCCCACTTACAACCATCAATTTCTCTTCCAAATTTGCACTGTCTGTAAATTCTAATTTCCCGGGTTATACAAGTCATGAACAATAATGCAAAGTTCTGAGTAGTGTAGATTTGCGCGAGAGTGTTAGAGAATGAGGGTTGACTCCAAGAGGCATGAGAAAATGGTGACAAGACAACTGACATAACTTCTTACAAGGACCCTTAGGAGGGGCCGAGGGTTGAAAAAGAGGGTTGAGGGTTGAAAGAAGGAGGCTAAAAATGTAGAGGAGATGAATTTTTAGCATACCAAAAATGTAAGTGGCGGATTTTTAGCAAGCTGAAAATATAGGGGCCGCAAATTTAGGTAGGATGAAATTGTAGAAGGGCGGAATTTTTAGGAAGATCAATCATTTTTTGGATTTTTTAAAGGATTTTTCAAAAAGAATTCCGACTTTTAGGGTTTATGACATTTTTTAAGGTTTTTTCATATAAAATTTCAGACCTAAAAACTAACCTTAATTACCATGAAAATGCAATATTTTACACATGCAAATGCATAAAAGTTGAATAAAATTGACAAGAATAGGTTTTTAATGGATGAAACTCCAAACCCTAGGCCTAGAGGAGAGGTGACTAGTCTCCCTCTTGGATTGATTTTCTCCTTTACACTAAACTAGGGCTTCTCACAACAACCCGCAAGGTTCGTTACAAGAGCCTAATCTAGTGCAAATTCAGAGATCCAAGGCCGAACTAGGGAAAACCTCTTCCAAAGAGTGTTTTCCAACATGCAAATTTGGCAGAAGGCAAAGAAGAAGACGAAAATAAGAAAACATGTAGCTCTAAGGCCATCATTCAAACATCAAAGAAGCAAAACTTACCTACCTTTACCAACACAGATTCTATTCAAAGACTTACTTGAGCTTGTGTTAGTGCAACAATTCCTAGCATCCACCTTGCATGAGTAAAAACCCTAGAGAGCATCCAAATTTGATCATTTAGACAAAGAAAACAATCCTCTAAGAGGTGTGCATCACTTCCAAAAGCTCTAATTAGGGTAGAAGAGTAACATAATGTTTTTTCCCATTGCCTTGTGCTATTACAATGAGTGAGGAGGCTTATTTATAGATTTACAACCTTAGCTTTTACAAATAACAGGGCCTACAAGCCCTTAAAATGCCAATGTGAAAATATAACATAAAGTAATATAAAATAATCTAAGACATGGGTAAATTGTGGAATTTTCCATATAGTTACCAAAAACTAACGAAAAATAACCTAAAATGAGCAAATGGCTCCATACTAAAGGATGGAGTGAGAAAGGGGGAACACCCTGCCTAATCTAACCCCAACAGTGCTGGAAAACCCTCAACGTCCCCCTTCAATCATGCTTGAATGCCTGGTAGCTAGGACGGCATCATGATTTATCTAGGCCCAAGGAGAGAGGGTGTTGTGCTGAAAGGAGTTTAGGAGGGGTTCGTGGGGTGACCAGAAGAGGAGGCAAGTGCCTCTAAGTGAAATAGTGCCACCTGTGTGAAAATAATGTAGGGTGTCATGTGACCTAGTGACCTGCTCCCAAGATCCCCATACACCAAGCTTAGGGATACATGCTCCATAATGAGGCAATCTATAACACCCCAGTTTCGACCCCGTTTACATTAAAAATATATGATGTAAATATTGTAATTAATCATGGTGTGGAGCTAAAGGAAAAAGCCCCACCATTGATTTATCATTTTATGTTTTGGAGATTAAAATCGATGCTGATGGTATTTTGTGCTAACCGGCACATTATAATCTTGGACATCATGTAAATATGCAATTTAATTAAATACCCACAACTAGCTATGTCAATGCAAAAAATAATGAGATGGGGGCATGATTTCCTAAGGATAGGGGGGGCGATATTTAACCTTTGGGGCCAATGGGGAAAAGCCAAATGTCAAGGGGGGAACCCATCAAACAGTCAACTACCTTTCTTGTCTCATTCACCCATCATTTAATTCTGCCAGAAATTGTTTGAAGTAGTTATTTCATGAGAATGGGCAAGGTATGGAAGTCAGAAATTCGAATTTGGGGAAAATTCATTTTTGGGGAAAAACATTTTTTGACTTTTGGGGCAAGTTAACACCCAAAATGCATGCCCATTTGGGGATACACCCACGTCCTCCATTTCTCCTCATGCAATGAAGCTTGGGAGTTGTTTTACATTCACGATTTTTCCTGCTGTTTGTTCTCATTCACAATTTTGGGCTCCTTGGAATTTTTCTCACCATCATTCATCCACATTGGAGCTCTCTCAAATGGCTGGAAGTTCCTGTGTGTGGCAGTCACGTTGTTGGGTTTGCTGTGTGTGTTTTCCCTCACGTGGGCAGTCGTTTCTTCATTTTCCTCAGGCTGGGGAATTTGTTTTTGTAATGATTTGTGGTTGGGTCTCTTCCCCAACGTTTTCTGTTGCATTTCCCCACTGTTCTCCAAGCTGAAAATCATTTTTGTGTTTCCCAACAATTTGGAGGAGAACTCACGTTTTCTTGGATGTTTGGGAGTTCATTTTTGGCGACGTTAGGGCCAAAAAGTCCCTAGGATACGAATCACTGTTAGGGGGTTGTTTTCACCCATCTTAGCAATTCATTTTGTTTCCAAATTGTTTTTCCTCAACTCATAATTTTGCATTTTGCTATTTATGCATTTGTGCTTTGGTCTGAACTTGCGTTGTGTTGTGTAAAGCATTCCTGTGTTGGCTTGGCTGAGTAAGTCCAAGAATCCAAATGTTAGTGGGATGGCTGTGTTTGGATGTGGTTATTGGCTTAACAATAGCCGCTTGTCCCTGCTGTGTGTAAGTCTGTGTCCCCTAGTTCCCTGTGGAAATCATGCCCAGCTCGGGGGTGGCACTGATGCTAAGAGAGTAAGGAGCACACTGGCCTATGGTTGGGTGGAATTTTGCAGTGACATAGCTAGTTGCGGAGAAGCTTATTCTCAAGATAAGTATCCTTGTATTTAACTCTGCAATTGTATTTTCTTTGTAAATTGTCATGAACATGTTAAATGATTGAACATGATGAATGTTGCTTGTTTTATGAACATGAACAATATGTATGTGAATGCTTGAATGTGTATGCTTCCCCTGTAGAATTGCATATTTTATACATCTGTGTATGTTTTTAAGTTTCTTACATTTTATATCATGCTAATGGGGCTAGTTTGCCCGGATTGATAGCGACATAGTCGCGTCCTCTCTCCGGTAGAAGGGTGGGGATGTGACACAGTCAACAATGCCACTAATCCATAGTACTCCTAAAGGAAAATCAAGGGGTCCGGCCATAACCATCCCTCAAAAGGTGCAGATAACACCCTCTACCCGTGCAGAAAAAAAATGACCCCTCTCCTTGAGAAGATATCTGAAAATGAGTTGGTACAGGTACAATGTAGTAGTCCTCATCCTTGTCATATGGCTAGATGCAAATTCCTTCAAGACTTTCATCAAACAATTTGAAAAACTAGACTTTTCTCTTATTCTTCCAAGCAAAAGCCCCTTTTGCAAATCACTTGCAACCCAAGTACACAAATATGAACACACTGCTCAAACCAAAAAAATATTGCTAAGAAGCCCTTTTCTATTGTCCAGTGATCTTGTCATATTCCCATCTCTGATACCATGCTAAAACTCAAACTTAACTTAGCCCACACACTTAGCTAACCTATGATAACAGTCTTGAACAATCATGAAATTCGTCATACATCACATGTATACATTTTTCATGTCACTCTAAGATTATATAATGTAACTAATTACATTTAGCAGTGGAAATAAATACAAAACAACAGACTGTAAATACACATTTGAAACTGATATTTTGGTCCAAAGACCTTGGAAAAACCCCAAAGGGAATAACTAGTCAATGAGAGAGAAATTTTATTAACTCATGAAGAAACAAATTCTCAGAATTTACAGTAGACATTTTTAGCATAAAATATCGCTATACTTATCTCACCCAGTCATCCCAAATGTGTAATGTCTCCCTCATCCAATCTGGCCATCGAGAGGGGACATTACATGGATTCGGGGCCTCTGAATTTCACACAAAATCCAATTTACGATTTCATAACAAATAAAATACGTGTGTAGTGTTAGCACTCAGAATGTACCCAGGTTGTGAAAAGGTAGATCCCGAGGTAACAACAAAAACCACTTTAGAATGTATTTTTGACCTAATACAATCAGAGAGGGATCTCTCACTATTTACAAAGGTTTTATACTCATGATATTTCAATCAAATACACTCAGAAGGTCAGATTTCTGATGGGACAAATAGGACAAGTTTGTTTTAAAGACTTGGTAGGAGAGTCGTGGAGGAGACCATTGGGCAATGGAGTCTACAATCAGATCTGAAATAGGTTGCAGGAGGTAAGGTTTTGAAGGTTTATGATCAGAGGCAAGGTAGGCACCATTTCCTCAGTCTTGAGGTATTAGCAAGTTGATTAGTAGACAAAGGGAGACATTTCATCCAACAAAGCACCTCTAGGGTGAATTCTGCAAGACTTTAGAAGAAAATATTTTGAAAATGCTTGAACAATGGACTTAGATCATGCAGGATGAATTCTAGCCCATAAAAACTAATTCTCAAGCATGAAAGCAAACACAAAATGGAGTGGGAAATAGGATAAACAGTCACATAAAGAAATTACTTACTGAAGAAAAGATGGCACAAGAATCTCTGACATGAAAAAGATTTTACATTCCACCTCTGCAAATTTCATTCAGTTACTGAAAACATGAAGCCATTACAATGTAGAGCCTCCCCTCTCTTTTTTCTTTTTATAAGAAAAGTCTTTACCTAACTTAGAATTCGAAAACCTAACTGAAAACAGTTACAACAAAGTTCCTCCTGCATATCTCCAATGGTGATAGCTGTGTGAAATATGGGAGAGGTTTTTATAATTGGACACGTGCTCAACAAAACCCATGTCTTCATTTCTCTAGAATAATCATAATCTCCTCGAAATATTCCTTTGAAGCTGATGACTCATATAATAAAATTATATATTTCTGGAAAAATGACCTATAAAGATATTTAAAATTCTCCCAACCTGTGATTACTGTGTAAAAACTGAAGAAGATTTTTTATTATAGTACTGTTATGAATAAAAACCTCTCTCAGTTTTGTCAAATTAAATTCCATTTGTCCAAAACAATTCTTTGAAGTTGATGGCTGAAATAGTCCTTTGGAAAACATGAAAACTGACCTGTACAACTGATTTTGTTGCTGCTGAACCATAGCACCTGTGTGAAAAATGAAAGAGGTTATTGTAGATAGGTACGTTGTGAAGAAAAGCCTCTCCCAGTTTCACAAAATATGTCTTCATTTGATCTAAACAATTATTTTTGTTGGATGACTAGAACAGTCATTTCGAAATCTGAATATTTTCCCTCTGAAGATGACTTTGCTGCTCCTAATCTGTAGCACCTGGGTAAAAACTGAGAGAGGTTATTGTAGAAAAATATGTTATGATGAAAAACCTCTTTCATTTTTTGAAATTTCTTCTTCGTTTGTTGGAAACAATTCGTTGAATAAAATGACTGAAACAGTCATTTTTTAGAAAATATGCTATGTTGCTTTTGAATCTTTGAACTGTTTGACTTCATGAATGCTCCCACTGCAAATATTTATGCAACTATTTTGGGATGATTTGCTTCTGCATTTTTGAATGGTGGCTTCCCTTCTCTTGTTCTAAAAAAAACAATTTCCAGCTGACTCCTTATCTCCGCCATTTCCCTGTGATTGAAAACACTTAAAAGTTAAGCTTTGAAATATGGTGGACTGTTTCCTCCCTTCGGCGCGCGCAGCAAATGAAATTATTTTTTAAAGCCAAGTTTAAAAAACCAAGTCGAATTTATTTATATAGGATGGTTTATTCCGGAGCATCCTTTCCAGATTATCTACCACGCATCTTTTTATTCCGGATTCCTTTGTGACCCTTGATCTAATTACTTTTAGTTTTCAACCGTAGGATCAAGTGCTATGTACTCCTTTCCGCTAGGCTTCCTGCTTTTAACCACCATGCAACTTCATGCTCCGGAATCCCTCATAGCCGTAGATGCGATCAGCCTTTATTCGTGAGCCGTTGGATCGGATGACACGTACCGAATTCCGCTGGGCTCCGTCACTTTAACCGTCGTGCAGCTTTGATCTCCGGAATCATCCTCAGCCATTAATGTGATATGCCTTTAACCTTCCACCGTCGGATCATGCACCATATAATGAATTCCGCTGGGCTCCTTTCTTTTATCCAACGTGCGAGTTTGGGCTCCGGAATTATTTTCAGCCGTTGATTACTTTTCACTTTATTTTTTAACCGTCGGATGAACTTACCCATATACATTCCGCTGAGCGCTTTTTGATTTAATTAACGGGCAACTTTACCTTCCGGAAATAATATTCCCCGTTGATTTGATTTACCTTTTTACATTAGCCATAGGATTATTTTATGCGCTAATGTTTAGATTATACCTTAAGAAAGGTAATAACCTTGTTTTAGCCCGTAAAACTTTATTAAACTTGGTTTGTATGGATAAAGCCCGCTTTTTGAATTTGGAAGAATATTAAAAAATTATTAATTTTTGAATATAAATCAAATGAAATCTTTTAAAAACCCATTTTTTGGATTTCATTCAAAAATTAATAGGATTTTTTGCCCCATTTGTGAAGAAATTATTTCCAAAATTCAT
>LPNX010910916.1:58443-83800 GCA_001517045.1 Pseudotsuga menziesii | reverse complement strand
TTAATGAGCAAACTTTGGAAACCAACTCAATCACCCATGAGAACTTAAAATTTTGAAGGCAATAGGACCAATTCCGACAGAAATAAATTCAGTGTTAACATGTAGAACATAAGAAAACATACACAGTAGAGATAAAATCGATCCACACACATATAGTATGCATATACAAGCATAAACATTATAGGAATTAATTAAATATGTTTCATATTAAAAAACACAAGAGTTTTTATCTGTAATCAATGAAGGTGCAAGCAACTGGTTGTGTAAGAGTGATTTTCCACCCAACTGTAGGCACTCTATTTAGCATATACTCTTTATGCTGAGAGGACACCCCCAAGTTAGGCTATAAGGCCATTAGGGAGAAGGAAACACCTACAAGATTCTCTCTCTTGTCCCACAACCCAAACTACTCTCTATGCTTAGCCAAATTCTCATACAGAGCTCTACAGGGATCTCACTCAACTCTCACAGCCATGGCTTGCACAATACCTGCACCGCACAACACCCTTCTTCGATCAAGCATCCCCTTCAATGATCCATGACTCTCTTCGGCCGTCCATGTTGTCGAGTGCTTCCAGTTTGAGCATACAAGAAGACCAACATGCTATTGATGTTGGAGAACCACCTATATCTTCAATTCATGGCTTCCCAAAAATCTACAAGTAGCAAAACTCAAATGGAAAGGTTCCCTAGCTTTTCTAGGCTCTCTACAACCATGGATTTCTCTTCCCACATACAACCATCAATTTCTCTTCCAAATTTGCACTGTCTGTAAATTCAAATTTCCTGGGTTATACAAGTCATGAAAAATAATGCAAAGATCTGAGTAGTGTAGATTTGCGTGAGAGTGTGAGAGAATGAGGGTTGACTCTAAGAGGTATGAGGAAATGGTGACAAGACAATTGACATAACTTCTTACAGTAGAAGAAAGGACTCCTGGCAGCGCCATACATAATTCTAGAAGCTAACAGAACTGTCACAAAAGTGCAATCAGTCCCATGCTTCAATAACTACATGAGGTGACTTTTCTCACCAACCCCACACATGCATTCAATAATTGTAAAATAGTTAAAAAAGAGATAATTGACTTATTCAAGGAACATGACAGAATTTGGGTGACTTCTAAAGTTGACACTTGGGAGCAAGGACTTGGTCTCCCATGAACCCCCTTTCCTCTTCCCTTCTAGTGGAATCATAGCCCCTTTGGTGCTCTTTACAACCATCCTTGGACCATTTTATTATTTATGCACATAATATTTACATACATTTTGAATTTTCATGGTAAGCCAAATACAAAGTCCAAATAAAATATTTACATCATACATGCCTAGTCATTCCCTAGTCGGGTCTTGGCCTTGAGCTCTGCGTTAGGAGTTGATACTAGCATATTTACATCATTTACATAATTTTGTTCAAATACATCCAAGTCAAAACTAGGTTTATTACAAAATGCCTCCTCAAAAACTATGTCAACAAGATGTCACTATTATGTTGTTGTTAAGGCTCGATACAACTGTAAACATAGCATTGTATAGTCTTCGAATTGTGTGTTAGGTAGGATGCAAGTACAATACGACCTAGTACATAATTTACTACAGCATTTAATGCACCACACCTGCCTCAATATCCATGCACTAACTCTTGTTGTACAACCCAACAAATCTTTGTTGCATAGCCCTGCTAAATGATCGTTGTACAACCCTGCTAACACTGTTGAAGATGCTCCTTGGTTTACGTGTCACCCTCTCCTTGGGAAGTGCTCCCCTTCAAGTTGTCTCTTTCTCTCTCTCTTGAAACTTTTTCCTCTCACATGAGGTATTCTCCACTCTCTAAAAATGCTCTCTTGGAAAGCACCTAAACTCTCATACTTCTCTTTTTATTAATTGTGAGAATGACTTTGTCTCTTCCTTCCCAAGTGACTCTTCACTTTCCATGGGTGAGACAAACTACAATTTTATGAAATAAAATCATTTTCACTCAGACTTTAATAAAATACTCACATTAACTTTATAACTCTAAAGTGAATAACTATGAAAGTCACCTAGGCCATTTATAAATGCCTAGAAACCAAGCAATGTAGAAGACCTTTCTCACTACAAATTTCAAAACAAGTCACTACCAAAAGAGAATTATTCAATTGCTCACAGTCTAGGCTTGTTTCAAATCAACAAGTTGTTGATTACCTCAATTCTCCCGATCAAGAAAGTGAAACAAACTCTTTTATACATGTCTTGGATAAACATACAATTTCTCTTTTGGGCCGACCTATCAACGTTTGATCATGTTTATTAGGACTGACATGGAGTTTGTGTTGTTACAAAAACAATTCATGTGATCCCAAACTTGTTTTCCTCCAATGCATAGTTCAAAATTTTATCAAGGTGATTTCATGTACATATCAAGCTGATTCCATTAACTCGACTTGTGTGAACCCATTAATGTTATGATGATGCCACATCAATCCTTGGTGGCTGTGTTGAACTTGCTTCAACAAATGACCACATGTATGGGTCATTTATAATAGTTGTAGACCCAAACTCATATCTCCATCCCTTACCTTTCATTTTCCTTGCACTGGAACTAGTACTGAAGCAAGACTTAGGTACAGAACCATAATCCTATCATTATCATTTCTTCAAGCCTTTCACTGTCACATTATTATCATCACTGCTGCTTCGGCATTAATGACCTCAGCAGATCTCTTGAATTTATTGACATCAATGACAACTTCTACCAACAAACTTCATAAATAGAAAATTAAGAATAACTTAAAGGACATCACTTTCATAAAATACAATAAGCATACACAAAACAATGATTATGGTTTTCACCATTAAAAAACTTCTCTAGCATGGCAGTTGGCATGGGAGTTTACATTCACCTTATAGCTGAATTATTCAGATTACTTTGATCACCTCCACATCCAGCCTAGAAACAATATACTGAAAAGCAATTGGTCTCCCCTAGGCAGGAAAAAAATAAATATTCTGTTCTCCCTCTCTTGACCCTTCGACAGAATATCTTTCCCTACAATCTATCTCCATTTTGATGGAAGAAACAACAATCAGAACTGAGTGATCTCAGCGATCTGGAGATCTTGTCATACCACAACATTACACATACATTGTTGAAAGCAAAACAATAGTGCTCCTCGCAAAAGTAGTTGCAAACATAAACAGATAGACCAACATCAATTGAGCTTTGATACCGTGATGAAACAAAGGGGAAAATTAAAAACTGGAAGTCACATACAAATTGTTTCCAATCAATCTATTTATAACAATAAACTACATTATGAGAGGCACGGTTTAGAAACCTCTGTAATCTAAATTGTTTTTGCTGACATCCTCCCCGCACCACCGACAACACTTCCTACCATTTCCAATCACTTCTCTTATTGCTGCTTGCTGGAATTGTTCATTGGTGAAAGTCTAATAAACATTATCAACTATTGATTATCAGTGTTTTAACATCGTGTAGATGTGATGAGTGTTCTCCTTTATTCCTTCAACTTCTCTTGATTTGATGGTGAATCGCTTAAGGTGGTTTGATTAATTTTTTTAATATTTAAAACACTTTCTGTATGAAGTCCTTATCTTTTTTAGGCCAAAGTGGGTTCAATCGTTTCAACAGAAAGTTTATCCTTTTCAAGGCAAGAGTGGGACCAATATCTTCTACTGGGATTCGTGGGATGTATATCTATGGAGATTTCCAGGTACTTGAGAGATGGTGCAGATAGGAATTAATTCGTATGCTGGTCTACTGCGAAATACAAGCTAACTTTTCAGAATCTAGTAGCTTAATTACTAACCCTGATTGAATGATTAATAATTAAAATTATTTACTGATTTAAAATATTACAAGACATTATTATATTTTATGTTAATTTTGAGGGGAACGCAGGGGAGTGTCGCTCCTTCCTTAGTAGCACTAAAAACTTTACGCACAGCTCAAAATAACACTTATAGGCAATGTACAACTCTCTTGAGTAATGTACAGCTTTCCTGTAACTCACTAACAGAACTCACAAAATCAACCCAGCACCTACGAGATTGTTGCAGCTTGGCTGCTACAGCTTACAATGTCCTTCAGATCATGTTGCAGCTGGTTGTTGCAGCTCACATTAATTAAAACGATTATTTCAACTAGTTGTGACTACTGACAGTCACTCACAGCTCTATTACAGATGACCTTTTAACAAGTTTCAGATGACCCCTGCGTCCATAAAATCAACATAAATATTCTACTGAATTAATAATCAATATTCACATCAAATAAACTCTGTTTCGTTCAGCTGCTTCTGCAGACCAACATAAAAAAATAAAAGCTGAGTTATCTAACTCAAAAAATAGAGTAAACACACAAAAAATAACACAGTAAAGTTCAGAGTTTCAACTCTGTTTCTATTGCTCTCTGCTGTGCATCTTCAACATACTTCTTCGTATCTTAAACATGATAACAAGCCAGGTATTTATAGGATATTTATCTAAGTCGGTCATTATCTGCTAATTGACCTTTCGCTATACAAAAATATAATTCTTTGCAAATGCTCTGCTACAATCTATTATAGTCTAACAGAGTGAAAAACTGTGACGCCTTTTCAAAACTTAGATATACTTCGTTGGCTTAATAAAAACAGCTTTTCACGATTTATAATTTTAATATCTGTCAGAATTTAATTAATTCTCCGCCCTTTGATGAGCCGCAAGAGGAATGATGAACGCCCCTTCAACAATCTGATCGACTCAAATAAATAGTTGAGCTATGACAGAGGTTGTAATTGCTTCTTCAGAAATCGATGTGTTGTGCCGCCCCTTTGAAACCTTGATAGCATGGAAAAATCAAAATGGTGTGACGGTGCCACAACTCTTTAGAATTGCGACGGCCACAATTACTACACCCAAAAAATACATCAAACACAAACAACTACATTTTTTACAAAACAATATTTCAACTATAATTCCTGCTGGTCTAAGTCTTAGCAAGGCTTACATCAATATCAAAACAACTTCAAAAGTCTCTTCACATTCTTTGTTGGAACATATTAGTGCATCTTCTTTTGTTTCTTTCGACTCCAAACTTTGAAATATGTAAACTTTATTTTCTGTTTTATCTTCATCTTTACCTTGATCTTCTTCAACTCTTGCTTCATTTGTGGCTTCAGCCATTTCTTCATCTTGTCTTTATATCTTAATAATCTGAACTCTTTTTGCTCAGCAACTCCACAATACTTGTTCTCCTCAAAATCATTTATTTCAGCATTAAGACCATTGTATTCAATCTTCTTGGCCTTTGCAAACCAATCATCAATTATAATTTCAATTGCATCATTCTCATCTTCGGTTTCATCATTACTTGGCTTAGAACGCCAAAATTTATACCAAAAATACTTTTGATTCTTCATCTTCACTTTCTTCTTTACCATCAATGTTTTCTTTGATCCATTATGTTCAACTTCAACTGCAAAACATTCTTCAATTTTCTTATCATCATTCAAATTTTCAATGTCCTTCATCCCAAGGACTTCAATCCAAATATTTTCTTCTGAATACTGTAATGTAGGCATACAAAGATGATCCAGATGGATATCGGTGGCCACCCACCTATTCCGCTGGCTCAAAACAATTGTCCATTGTGGCATTTTCCTAGTTATTTTTCTATGATATTTTGGGTCCCAAACTTTCGGGGCTGTTTTGAGGCCCTAAACGACATTTTTGGTGATTTGGGAGCCAAATGCTTGTAATTGGCATTCATTTGGCCAATCAAAAGTTGCAAAGCTTAGATAGACCTTTCCAACAAGCTATTGAATGCCCAAATCGGAGATCATATGCAAAAGTTATGATCTTGGGAAGTTGACTGTTCAACTTACCACCTTGGGGCCGCAAACGTTATGACGGTTCATCTTTTATGGTTACTTTTTGGACTTTTGGGGTTCTCACCCTCATTATAATTATAAATAGGCCCGTTTGGCCTCATTTTGTAATCATCTTGGCATGGATGAGCGTAGGAGCCACATCTCTTCTCAGAGATAGCTACCACCATTTTAGCAATTGTATTACAGTCTGTTCTATTTCCGCAATTTAATAGAATATGTGGTTACTGTATCTCTGTTATCTTTGCAAATTGTCTGTTATTGTGACTCTGTATCTATTCTTTCATTTTGTTCACACATAAATCCAGATCAAAAGATCCTCATCCTGAAGTTTCTTAACTCCATTCTCAACAAATTTCCATAAACCTCTAGCATGCAAGAAAATTTTCATATTAATTGACCAACATTCATAAATTATACCTGAGAAATATGGCGGCGGATAATAGATGCTGCTCCATGCATCCTCTATATTTTCTTGAACTTTCTCTACTTCAATCGGGTTCCTCGGTGGCTTCTCCTAATATTTCTGCAATGGAAAAACCAACTTATTTTGCATTAGAAATATTATTCTTCATCTCTTTAAGCTTTCTTCTTTTTCCCATGTCTCTGTTTTCAAATAAATACTTGAACAGAATTTAAATTTCTTTTGGATACGTCCTCCCAATCCTCTTTCATGCATAATGACTTCAATTCAAACCAAGAAAAATTCCAAAACATTGGAATTCAAACTACTCTACCATTAAACAATATGGGATCTCTCCACCAGGAAGAATGTCTTCCTTTCAATTGATCAACCTCTATCTGAGGAAACACACACAGATTCAACTTCAACCATGGACTACAACACTTTCATCTCTTTACACAAGCCACGACCAAAATTGATGGCACAAGAGACACTTGATTCAGCCTTCAGCTGCTAAATGATGACTAAACCTTTATTTGAGGGAGAACAAGAGCTCTTACCGATACTGAGCTGAACATACAAAATGAACTTACTTCTTCTCTTTCAACGTAGTAGGAAGAGGGTGCTAGAGTAAGACTCAACATCAAGATTTCCAAACAAAAAACAAACAACTCATCATACAGTCGCACGACTCATTCATGAAGTGAGCACAGAACCAACAAACATAAATTAGGAATACTCAGCTCTGATACCAATTGAGGGGAAGGCAGGGGAGTGCCGCTCCTTCCTTAGCAGCACTAAAAACTTTACGCACAACTTAAAATAAAACTTACAAGCAATGTACAACTTTCCTGGGCAATGTACAGCTTTCCTATAAGTCACTAACAGAACTCACAAAATCAGCCCAGCACCTACGGGATTGTTGCAGCTTGGCTACTACAGCTTACAATGTCCTTCAGATGATGTTGTAGCTGGTTGTTACAACTCACATCAATTAAAACGATTATTTCAACTACCTGTGACTATTGACAATCACTAACAGCTCACTCACAGTTCTGTTACGACTGACCTTTTAACAAGTTTCAAATGATACTTGCTCCATAAACTCAACATAAATATTCTACTGAATTAATAATCAACATTCATATCAAATAAACTCTTTTTCGTTCAGCTGCTTCTGCAGACCAACATCAAAAATAAAAAAATGATTTATCTAACTCAAAAAACAGAGTAAACACACAAAAAATAACAAAAATATATAGGATGATCACATGATCACAAGCTGTTGTGCATATTTCTAGGATATTTAGCTAAGTCGGTCATTATCTGCTAAATGACCTGGAGCAACCGAATCCGGTTAGTCCGTTAGTAGTTGAATCTAAATATCATTTTAAATAATGAAATATGAATAATATATTAGATGATGAATATTACAATGATGTCTTAGCCTTAAATATGTCTTGGACATTCATGATGAGGAGACACCTCATTTCATACTAACCTAACTATAAATTATTTAATTATTTAATTATAATCTTATTTTATGTTCATTACATTGCCACTCCCTTTAAGGGAGCTTTGTCCTCAAAGCTTAGATTATTGTCTTTTCATTCTCATTTTGTGTTGAAACAATGTCATTACTTCATTTATGTCTTTTTTAGAACTTGTATTAGGTATGTGCTTGGTCTTTACGCAATAGTTTGTCATTTTTCTTTTATTTGTAAATTGAATTTATACCCCATTATGTTTATTATTGTTGTCCCATTTTCCATGTACATGAATACGAGGAATATTTTTGTGACTAACCATATCAAGCATTATTTTAGAGATCACTTGTCCCACAATACTCATGATGTCATCATGTAATGTTTCCATTTTATTATCTTTACGATTTATCTCTAGAAGTGGTGTTTAATGAGGCTTTTCACACTCGAAGTCACTTGATAGCGTTATATTTAGGTTTCTCCAGGGTGGTAGAAGAGCTAAGGTAGAAGATGAATCTACGATATCTGAATCCTTTGACTTGAATTCCTTTGCATATTGTAGGATCCATTGTCATTGTATGGATCATCCTTATTGTCAATGATACTAGCTTGACTCTCATTATGATCTTGGTCGAGCTTATCTTTATCAAATATATTATTGGCATTTTGGTCATCCCTACGATATTTAGTCTCTATGTCTTGTTTATTGTCTTGATCAATTTTGTTACTCTTATTTTTGTTGACAAATTGGTCCAACATATCTGAGTTACTGATATGGTTTGTATTGGACCTTAGTTTTTGTAACATTTCCATTATCATGGTATTCTCGTTCTGTGTCATGATGCTCAAATTTTGTGCCATGGTACTTATGTTCTGTGTCATCACACACATCTCGTCATCTAATTCTTTTTGTTTCTGGTGTATGATGTCTACTCTGTTATCAAGTTTTCTTCCTATTACTAGAACAACATCTTCTTTGATTTCTTTCTTAAGTGCCTTGTTATTTTTCGTTTCTTCTCTGAATTTTTCTTGGTTGGCAACGAGGGCCTTGATGTCCTTCTCCAATTTCTAAAGTTTGTCTTTTAATTCCGTCATAGCCTCGGTCCTTTTATGCAAATGTGTGTATTTGGAAGTTTATTTTGACTTATGGAGGAATAAAAGACAACTAATGTCTTTGAAATAATTAATGAATTAATAATAATTATTATAATTAATTTATGTGTTGAAATAAAATAATAAATATAAAAATATTATATTTAAATATTTTATTAAAAGGTGGATTAATAAGTTTTAAAATATTATATAATAATATTAATATTATTATAATAATATTTCTTTTATTAATATTGTTTTTGTTTGTAGGGCTACATGGAATGAGGGAGGGTGCAACCTAGGTTGAAGTTGGAAATCAAAACCATGTGTTGGTCTTACTTTATTTTTTCTTTTTTTACTTTATTTTTTCTTTTTTTCTTTTTTTCTTTTTTTTCTTTTATCTTTTCTTTTTAACTTTCTTCTTTCTTTTGTCCAAAAACAAAAAGGAAAAAAAAAAGGTAAAAAAAAAGACAAAATAAAGGTAAAGTATTGAAAAGGAAAAAAATAAATAAAGAATTGAAAAGAAAGAAGAAACTTAAAAAGAAAAGATAAAAGAAAAAAAAAGTAAAAAAACAAAAGAAAGGAAAAAGAAAGTAAAAAAGAAAAGAAAAAGAAAAGTAAGACCAACACATGGTTTTGTTTTCCAACTTCAACTTAGGTTGCACCCTCCCTCATTCCACTTAGCCCTCCAAACAAAAACAATATTAATAAAACAAATATTATTATAATAATATTAATATTAGTATATAATATTTTAAAACTTATTAATCCACCTTTTAATAAAATATTTAAATATAATATTTTTATATTTATTATTTTATTTCAACACATAAATTAATTATAATAATAATTATTAATTCATTAATTATTTCAAAGACATTAGTTGTCTTTTATTCCTCCACAAGTCAAAATAAACTTCAGATACACACATTTGCATAAAAGGACTGAGGCTATGACGGAATTAAACGACAAACTTGATAAATTGGAGAAGGACATCAAGGCCCTCGTTGCCAACCAAGAAAAATTCAGAGAAGAAACGAAAAATAACAAGGCACTTAAGAAAAAAATCAAAGAAGATGTTGTTCTAGTACTAGGAAAAAAACTTGATAACAGAGTAGACATCATGCACGAGAAACGAAAAGAATTAGATGACGAGATGCGTGTGATGACACATAACATAAGCACCATGGCACAAAACTTGAGCATCACGACACAGAATGAGAATACCATGATAATGGAAATGTTACAAAAACTAAGGTCTAATACAAACCATATCAGTAACTCAGATATGTTGGACCACTATGTCAACAAAAATGAGAGTAACAAAATTGATCAAGACAATAAACAAGACAAGGAGACTAAATATCATAGGGATGACCAAAATGTCAATAATATATTTGATAAAGATAAGCTCGACCAAGATCATAATGAGAGTCAAGCTAGTATCATTGACAATAAGAATGATCCGTACAATGACAAAAGATGGATCCTACAATATGCAAAGGAATCCAAGTCAAAGGAATAAGATATCGTAGATTCATCTTCTACCTTAACTCTTCTACCACCCTGGAGAAACCTAAATGTAACACTATCAGGTGACTTCGAGTGTGAAAAGCCTCATTAAACGCCACTTCTTGAGATAAATCGTAAAGATAATAAAATGGAAACATTACGTGATGACATCATGAGTATTGTGGGACAAGCGACCTCTAAAACAACGCTTGATATGGTCAGTCACAAAAATATTCCTCGTATTCATGTACATGGAAAATGGGTCAACAATAATAAACATAATGGGGTCCAAATTCAAGTTACAAATGAAAGAAAAATGACAAACTATTGCGTAAATACCAAGCACATACCTAATACAAGTTCTAAAAAAGACATAAATGAAGTAATGACACTGTTTCAACACAAAACGAGAATGAAAAGACAATAATCTAAGCTTTGAGGATAAAGCTCCCTTAAAGGGAGTGGCAATGTAATGAACATAAAACAAGATTATAATTAAATAATTAAATAATTTATAGTTAGGTTAGTATGAAAGGAGGTGTCTCCTCATCATGAATGTCCAATCCATATTTAAGGCCAAGACATCATTGTAATATTCATCATCTAATATATTATTCATATTTCATTATTTAAAATGATAGTCGGATTCGGTTGCTCCACAAGGACGAGGACTGTTACGTTGTACTTGTACCAACTCATTTTCAGATATCTTCCCAGGGAGAGGGGTCATTTTTTTTCTGCATGGGTAGAGGGTGTTATCTGCACCTTTTGAGGGATGGCTATGGCTAGACCCCTTGAATTTTCCTTTAGGAGTACTATGAATTAGTGGCATTGTTGACTGCCTCATTCTGGAGCTTGTATCCCAAACCTTGGTGTATGGGGCTCACATGACACCCTACATTATTTTCACATATGTGACACTATTTCACTCAGAGGCACTTGCCTCCTCTTCCAGTCACCCCATGAACCCCTCCTCAACTCCTTTCAGCACAACACCCTCTCTCCTTGGGCCTAGAGAAATCACGATGCCATCCTAGCTACCAGGCCTTCAAGCATGATTGAAGGGGGATGTTGAGGTTTTTCTAGCACTGTTGGGGTTAGATTAGGTATGGTGTTCCCCCTTTCTCAGTCCATCCTTTAGTATGGAGCCATTTGCTTAGTTTAGGTTATTTTTCGTTAGTTTTTGGTAACTATAGGGAAAATTCCACAATTTACCCATTTCTTAGATAATTTTATATTACTTTATGTTATATTTTCACATTGACATTTTAAGGGCTTATAGGCCCTGTTATTTGTAAAAAGTAAGGTTGTAAATCTATAAATAAGTCTCCTCACTCATTGTAATAGCACAAGACAATGGGACAAAACATTATGTTACTCTTCTACACTAATTAGAACTTTTGGAAGTGATGCACACCTCTTGGAGGATTGTTTTCTTTGTCTAAAGGATCAAAGTTGGATACTCTCTAGGGTTTTTACTCATGCAAGGTGGATGCTAGGAATTGTTGCACTAACACAAGCTCAAGTAAGTCTTTGAATCGAATATTTGTTGGTGAAGGTAGGTAAGTTTTGCTTTTTTGATGTTTGAATGATGGACTTAGAGCTGCATGTTTTCTGATTTTTGCCTTCTTCTCTGCCCTCTATCAAATTTGCATGTTGGAAAACACTCTTTGGAAGAGGTTTTCCCTAGTTCGGCCTTGGATCTCTGAATTTGCACTAGATTAGGCTCTTGCAACAAACCTTGCGGGTTGTTGTGAGAAGCCCTAGTTTAGTGTAAAGGAGAAAGTCAATCCAAGAGGGAGGCTAGTCACCTCTCTTCTAGGCCTAGGGTTTGGAGTTTCATCCATTAAAAACCTAGTCTTGTCAATTTTATTTAACTTTTATGCATTTGCATGTGTAAAATATTGCATTTTCATGGTAATTAAGGTTAGCTTTTAGGCTTGAAATTTTAAATCAAAAAACCTTAAAAAATGTCATAAACCCTAAAAGTCAGAATTATTTTTGAAAAATACTTTAAAAAATCCAAAAAATTATTGATCTTCCTAAAAATTCCACCCTTCTACAATTTCGTCCTGCCTAAATTTTCGGCCCGTATATTTTCGGCTTGCTAAAAATTTGCCACTTACATTTTTGGTCTGCTAAAAATTCATCTCCTCTACATTTTTAGCCTCCTCCTTTTAACCCTCAACCCTCTTTTTCAACCCTCAACCCCTCCTATGGGTCCTTGTAAGAAGTTATATCAGTTGTCTTGTCACCATTTTCTCATACCTCTTGAAGTCAACCCTCATTCTCTCTAACACTCTCACGTAAATCTACACTACTAAGAGCTTTGCATTATTGTTCATGAATTGTATAACCCAGGAAATTCGAATTTACGGACAGTGCAAATTTGGAAGAGAAATTGATGGTTGCAAGTGGGAAGAGAAATCCATGGTTCTAGAGAGCCTAGGAAAGCTAGGGAGCCTTTCCCTTTGAGTTTTTCTACTTGTAGATGTTTGGGAATCCATGAATTGAAGATATAGGTGGTTCTCCAACATCAATAACATGTTGGTCTTTTCTATGCATAAACTGGAAGCACTCGACAAGATGGATGGCCGAAGAGAGTCATGGATAAGTAAAGGGGATGCCTGATCCAATAAGGGTGTTGTGTGGTGCAGGTATTGTGGAAGCCATGGCTGTGAGAGTTGAGTGAGATCTCTGTAGAGCTCTGTATGAGCATTTGGCTAAGCATAGAAAGAAGTTTGGGTTGTGGGCCGAGAGAGATAATCTTGTAGGTGTTTCCTTTGCCCTGATGGCCTTATAGCCCAACTTGGGGGTGTCCTCTCAGCATAAAGAGCATAAGCTAAGCAGAGTGCCTACAGTTGGGTGGAAAATCACTCTTACACAACCAGTTGGTAGCATCTTCGTTGATTAAAGATAAACACTCTTGTGTATTTGAATATGAAACGCATTTAATTAATTCCTGTAACGTTTATGCTTGTATATGCATATGATATGTGTGTGGATCGATTTTATCTCTAATGTGTATGTTTTCTTATGTTCTACACACATATTTTTTTGTTATGAAATCATAAATTGGATTTTGTGCGAAATTCAGAGGCCTCGAATCCATGTAATGTCCCCTCTCGATGGCCAGATTGGCTGAGGGATACATTACACATTTGGGATGACTGAGTGAGATAAGTATAGTGATATTTTATGCTAAAAATGACTACTGTAAATTCTGAGAATTTTTTCTTCATGAGTTAATAAAATTTCTCTCTCGTTGACTAGTTATTCCCTTTGGGGTTTTTCCAAGGTCTTTGGACCAAAATATCAGTTTCAAATGTGTATTTACAGTCTGTTGTTTTGTATTTATTTCCACTGCTAAATGTACTTAGTTACATTATATAATATTAGAGTGACATGAAAAATGTATGCATGTGATGTATGGCGAATTTCATGATTATTCAAGACTGTTATCATAGGTTAGCTAAGTGTGTGGGCTACGTTAAGTTTGAGTTTTAGCATGGTATCAGAGATGGGAATATGAAAAGATCATTGGACAATAGAAGAGGGTTTCTTAGCAAGATTTTTTTTGTTTTGAGCAGTTTGTTCATATTTGTGTACTTGGGTTGCAAGTGATTTGCAAAAGGGGCTTTTGCTTGGAAGAATAAGAGAAAAGTCTAGTTGTTCAAATTGTTTGATGAAAGTCTTGAAGGAATTTGCATCTAGCCATATGACAAGGACGAGGACTGGTATGTTGTACCTGTACCAACTCATTTTCAGATATCTTCCTAGGGAGAGGGGTCATTTTTTTTTTGCACGGGTAGAGGGTGTTATATTCATCTTTTGAGGGATGGTTATGGCTGGAACCCTTGATTTTTCCTTTAGGAGTACTATGGATTAGTGGCATTGTTGAATGCCTGATTCTGGAGCTTGTAGCCCTAAGCTTGGTGTATGGGGATCCTGGGGGCAGGTCACTAGGTCACATGACACCCTACATTATTTTCACACACGTGACACTATTTCACTTAGAGGCACTTGCATCCTCTTTTGGTCACCCATGAACCCCTCCTAAACTCCTTTTAGCACACCATCCTCTCTCCTTAGGACTAGAAAAATCACGATGCCATCCAAGCTACCAGGCCTTCAAGCATGGTTGAAGGGGGGCATTGAGGGTTTTCCAGCACCGTTGGGGTTAGATTAGGTGGGGTGTTCCCCCTTGCTCACACCATCCTTTAGTATGGAGCCATTTGCTCAGTTTAGGTTATTTTTCGTTAGTTTTTGGTAACTATAGGGAAAATTCCACAATTTACCCATGTCTTAGATTATTTTATATTACTTTATGTTATAATATCACATTGACATTTTAACGACTTGTAGGCCCTGTTATTTGTAAAAAGTAAGGTTGTAAATCTATAAATAAGTCTCCTCACTCATTGTAATAGCACAAGACAATGGGACAAAACATTATGTTACTCTTCTACCCTAATTGGAAGTGATGCACACCTCTTGGAGGATTGTTTTCTTTGTCTGAAGAATCAAAGTTGGATGCTCTCTAAGGTTTTTACTCATGCAAGGTGGATGCTAGGAATTGTTGCACTAACACAAGCTCAAGTAAGTCTTTGAATAGAATCTTTGTTGTTGAAGGTAGGTAAGTTTTGTTGCTTTGATGTTTGAATGATGGCCTTAGAGCTGAATGTTTTCTGATTTTCACCTTCTTCTCTGCCCTCTGTCAAATTTGCATGTTGGAAAACACTCTTTGGAAGAGGTTTTCCCTAGCTTGGCCTTGGAACTCTGAATTTGCACTAGATTAGGCTCTTGCAAAGAACCTTGTGGGTTGTTGTGAGAAGCCCTAGTTTAGTGTAAAGGAGAAAATCAATCCAATAGGGAGGCTAGTCACCTCTCCTCTAGGCCTAGGGTTTGGAGTTTCATCTATTAAAAACCTAGTCTTGTCAATTTTATTCAAATTTTATGCATTTGTATGTTCATGGTAATTAAGGTTGGTTTTTAGGTCTGAAATTTTATATCAAAAAACCTTAAAAAATGTCATAATCACTAAACGCCATAATTATTTTTGAAAAATCCTTTAAAAAAATCCAAAGAATTATTGATCTTCCTAAAAATTCCGCCCTTGTACAATTTTGTTTGGCTTATATTTTCGTCCCCTATATTTTCGGCTTGCTAAAAATCCGCCCCTTACATTTTTGGTTTGCTAAAAATTCATCTCCTCTACATTTTTAGCCTCCTCCTTTCAACCCTCAACCCTCTTTTACAATCCTCGACCCTTCGTAAGGGTCCTTGTAAGAAGTTATGTTAGTTGTCTTGTCACCATTTTCTGATACCTCTTGGATTCAACCCTCATTCTCTCACACTATCACGCAAATCTACACTACTCAGAGCTTTGCATTATTGTTCATGACTTGTATAACCCAGGAAATTCGAATTTATGGACAGTGCAAATTTGGAAGAGAAATTGATGGTTGTAAGTGGGAAGAGAAATTCATGGTTGTAGAGAGCCTAGGAAAGCTAAGGAGCCTTTCCCTTTGAGTTTTGCTACTTGCAGATGTTTGGGAAGCCATGAATTGAAGATATACGTGGTTCTCCAACATCAATAGCATGTTGGTCTTATTCTATGCATAAAATGGAAGCACTCGACAAGATGGATGGCTGAAGAGAATCATGGATCGGTGAAGGGGATGCCTAATCCAAGAAGGGTGTAGTGTGGTGTAGGTATTTTGGAAGCCATGGCTGTGAGAGTTGAGTGAGATCCTTGTAGAGCTATGTATGAGCATTTGGCTAAGCATAGAGAGTAGTTTGGGTTGTGGACCGAGAGAGAGAATCTTGTAGGTGTTTCCTTCGCCTTGATGGCCTTATAGCCCAACTTGGGGGTGTCCTCTCAACATAAAGAGTATATGCTAAACAGAGTGCCTAGGGTTGGGGAGGAAATCACTCTTACACAACCAGTTGCCTGCATCTTCGTTGATTAAAGATAAAAACTCTTGTGTATTTGAATATGAAACATATTTAATTAATTCCTGTAATGTTTATGCTTGTATATGCATATTATATGTGTGTGGATCGATTTTATCTCTACTATGTATGTTTTCTTATGTTCTACACACATATTTTATTTGTTATCAAATCGTAAATTGGATTTTGTGCGAAATTCAAAGGCCCCGAATCCATGTAATGTCCCCTCTCAATGGCCAGATTGTCGAATGGAGACATTACAGATTTGGGATGACCGAGTGAGATAAGTATAGCGATATTTTATGCTAAAAATGACTACTGTAAATTCTGAGAATTTTTTCATGAGTTAATAAAATTTCTCTCTTGTTGACTAGTTATTCCCTTTGGGGTTTTTCCAAGGTTTTTGAACCAAAATATCATATTCAAATGTGTATTTACAATCTATTGTTTTGTATTTATTTCCACTGCTAAATGTACTTAGTTACGTTATATAATCTTAGAGTGACATGAAAGATGTATGCATGTGATGTATGACAAATTTCATGATTGTTCAATATTGTTATCATAGGTTAGCTAAGTGTGTGGGCTACGTTAAGTTTGAGTTTTAGCATGGTATCAGAGATGGGAATATGAAAAGATCACTGGACAATAGAAGAGGGATTGTTAGCAAGATTTTTTTTGGTTTGAGCAGTGTGTTCATATTTGTGTACTTGGGTTGCAAGTGATTTGCAAAAGGGGATTTTGGTTGGAAGAATAAGAGAAAAGTCTAGTTGTTCAAATTGTTTGATGAAAGTCTTGAAGAAATTTGCATTTAGCCATATGACAAGGACAAGCACTGTTACGTTGTACCTGTACCAACTCGTTTTCAGATATCTTCCCAGGGAGAGGGGTCATTTTTTTTTGAACGGGTAGAGGGTGTTATCTGCACCTTTTGAGGGATGGTTATGGTCAGACCCCTTGTTTTTTTCTTTAGGAGTACTATGGATTAGTGGCATTGTTGACTGCCACATTTTGGAGCTTGTAGCCCTAAGCTTGGTGTATGGGGATCCTGGGGGAAGGTCACTAGGTCACATGACACCCTACATTATTTTCACACAGGTGACACTATTTCACTCAGAGGAACTTGCCTCCTCTTTCGGTCACCCCATGAACTCATCCTAAACTCCTTTCAGCACAACACCCTCTCTCCTTATGCCTAGAGAAATCATGATGCCATCATAGCTACCAGGCATTCAAGCATGATTGAAGGGGGACGTTGAGGGTTTTCCAGCACTGTTGGGGTTAGATTAGGCAAGGTGTCCCCCCTTGCTCACCTCATCATTTAGTATAGTGCCATTTGCTCAGTTTAGGTTATTTTTCGTTAGGTTTTGGTAACTATAGGGAAAATTCCACAATTTACCCATGTCTTAGATTATTTTATATTACTTTATTTTATATTTTCACATTGATATTTTAAGGGCTTGTAGGCCATGTTATTTGTAAAAAGTAAGGTTGTAAATCTATAAATAAGCCTCCTCACTAATTGTAATAGCACAAGACAATGAGACAAAACATTATGTTACTCTTCTACCCTAATTGGAAGTGATGCACACCTCTTGGAGGATTGTTTTCTTTGTCTAAAGGATCAAAGTTGGATGCTCTCTAGGGTTTTTACTCATGCAAGGTGGATGCTAGGAATTGTTGCACTAACACAAGCTCAAGTAAGTCTTTGAATAGAATCTTTGTTGGTGAAGGTAGGTAAGTTTTGCTTCTTTGATGTTTGAATGATGGCCTTAGAGCTGCATGTTTTCTGATTTTCACCTTCTTCTCTGCCCTCTGTCAAATTTGCATGTTGGAAAACACTCTTTGGAAGAGGTTTTCCCTAGTTCGTCCTTGGATCTCTGAATTTGCACTAGCTTAGGCTCTTGCAACGAACCTTGCGGGTTGTTGTGAGAAGCCCTAGTTTAGTGTAAAGGAGAAAATCAATCCAAGAGGGAGGCTAGTCACCTCTCCTCTAGGCCCAGGGTTTGGAGTTTCATCCATTAAAAACCTAGTCTTGTCAATTTTATTCAAATTCTATGCATTTGCATGTGTAAAATATTGCATTTTCATGGTAATTAAGGTTAGTTTTTAGGTCTGAAATTTTATATCAAAAAACCTTAAAAATGTCATAAACACTAAAAGTCAGAATTCTTTTTGAAAAATCCTTTAAAAAATCCAAAACATTATTGATCTTCCTAAAAATTATGCCCTTCTACAATTTCGTCCTGCCTAGATTTTGGACCCCTATATTTTTGGCTTGCTAAAAATACGCCCCTTACATTTTTGGTCTCCTAAAAATTCATCTCCACTACATTTTTAGCCTCTTCCTTTCAACCCTCAACCCTCTTTTTCAACCCTCGGCCCCTCCTAAGGGTCCTTCACCCTATTCCTTAAGGCCAATGTTCTCTTCCTCCTACCTCGTCTCCCCTGAAGCAGTCCTTCAAGTTCAAAACTGACGCCTTGAGACCGCTTTCAAGGTGTTCCTCTAAGCCTACCTTTGCTACTCCATAAGAAAAAGACTTGAAAAAGTTACAAATAGAGGTTAGTATGCATGTTTATTTAGTGAATTCATTCTTCTTTGGATGCTACTGTTTATGGCTTTGACATTGTTAAACTAATGAGGCATATGTTGATGTTGAGCGCTTTGGAAATTGTTGTAACGGGTTACTAGTATCATTGATATGCAAGCCTATGATTTATTTTCAATTATTACATATTGAATGACTTCACATGATTGAAAGTTCTAATCAATGGAAAGCTATAAGTGATATATTTTGCAGTATTTGTCACACAAATTCAATGGTGATGTAATATTGTGTGCACTCATTAAATGCTTATTAAATGTTGACCCTGAATGTTCAATGACAAGTGATAGATGGCTGCAAACTAACTTGTGCATGTTGGTGCCTTGTTCATTATACGTAGACACTTTTGGTCTTAGAAGATACAAGATTATTTTACATTACATCTATAAACACCTATCGTTGACATTCACACACCATCCTACACTTGTGCCAAGTTGGACTTGTCTTTGACATGTCTTCTTCATTCTCTATTAGATTCCATAAAGGCACTCATCAATGCATGAGGTTGTGGAAGGTGTTTTGTGTAATTATTGACAGGTACACATATAAGGGATCTCCCCTTGGAGGTCAAGACTCTCCAAAGAAGTTAAATATTTGTGATTAAGGTGACATTGGGTCATAAGTCCTCACATTTGATTACTAGGCACTAGTCTACTAGTTTTCCCAGTAACAAGGATGATATCCCTCAATATTTCAAAGACAGACTCAGAATGTCATGCATATTGTGGGACTAGTACAACAAATATTGTAAAGAGGGTTGGATGTGTCAGATTCCAAAAAGAGTTAGGTGGCTCTCTGGAGGTGGAAGGAGTGATGCATGTCCCAGAGTTGCAAGTTAACTTCCTCTCATGTTCAACTCTAGTGGATGAGGGATATGAAGTTGGGTTCCAGAATGGAACGATACTCATATGGTCAGAGAGAGCATATACACATGATGTAGCAAAGAGACTTGACATCAAGGAGATTTTGAGATACACGTTGATGGGTCAGATTGTGTGTGATTCTAGGGGGATCTTTGATTCTGAGATAGTGTCAGAGACAAATATAGAAGGATTCTTTGAAGATTGAGGTGAATCCTAGGCCTCAGTATTCTAATGTGGAAGATGAGATAGATGCTTCTTCCAGTATTGCCAAGAGAATCAGTTGGTATGAGTTGGCACTGTTAAATGCTCGGGAGTGTGGTGAGACTCCTTGAAGCATGGGTGATTCATACAAGTCTTTAGCTCAAGTTCCAGGGAAAGTAGTGAGGCAGGATCTATAGTTAGAGGGAGCTTTACAATGAAGAGTGTTTTGGGATTGGAGATAGATCCAGGTAGATGAGGTTCTAGAATTACCTCGCTCACTAAAAGGGAGGGTTGAAATTCATAGAGAGAAAGGAGTTCTACATTGCTTGGTGTCTAGGAATGTAGAAATGACCTAGGTGACTTCCCTAGTCATTCATTTTAGAGTTATAAAGTTAATGTGAGTATTTTATTAAAGTGTGAGTAAAAATGATTTTATTTCATAAAAGTGTAATTTGTCTTGTTAGCTTTTCATATGATTAGCTAAGACATCAGTACTTCATTTCATTTTCATAACAAAAGCATATAAACAGGATCACTGAAAGATAGACAAGCACAACAATACAAAAGGAACACAAAGATTTATCCTGGGAAAACCCTAAAGGGAAAAACCCAGCAAAAGCTTCCTCAATATAGATGCCCCAAAAAGATAAAAGATAGAAGATAAAACCAGCAAGGAGATCAAAGCCTGATCCTCCTCCTTTTCCAGCTACTTCTCTTCTCCACTAATGCGCTATACAAGTGAGAGTGTGTGTGTCTCAAATGAGGAGCACCACACCTCTATTTATATTCATCCATTCACTTGAATTAACTCAACTGACATGTAGGCTCAAGTTAATCATGTATGCTCGAGTTACACATGTAGGCTCAAGTAACCACACTGGGGTGCTAATGACCCACCTTTACAAATAGAGGGGACAACCTCATGACTGTTATTAGTTCTTCCAATTAGAAGCATCGGGGTACAAGATAATACAAGTGGTTCTCCCGGTAGGACCATCGGGGACCACAAAAGATACATATAGAATATTCTTCGAAGTTACAATATTTCAACACCCCCCCTTAACGAGAAGGGTATTCTACAACAACATCAACAACAACAATAGTAGGAGAGGACATCATCAACATCATCAACATCATCATGGTAACACATCTATAAATCATTGGAAGCTTTTCAACATCATATAGTCTTCGTCTTCAATATTTGACGATAGCAACTCTTTAATCAACATCAGCATCTTTTGACCTTTTGATCAGCAACATCTTCAACACTTTGATATTTTGATCAACAACATCTTCAGCACTTAGACCTTTTGATCAGCAGCAACATCTTCAGCACTTTGACCTTTCGATCAGCAACATCTTCAGCACTTTGACCTTTCGATCAACAACATTTTCAGCAATATCTTCAACACTTTGACCTTTCGATCAGTAGCAACATCTTCAGCACTTTGACCTTTCGATCATCACCAATATCTTCAGCATTTTGATCAGCAATATCTTCAGCACTTTGATCTTTTGAACAGCAAAGACATCTTCAGCATTTTGACCTTTCGATCAGCAACATCATCACATTCTGATTAGTAACATCGTGATCAGCACCATCATCATACTTCAACTCTCGAACATAATCATCATCATCACATTCTGATCTTTTGATTAGTATGTCGTCATCATCACATACTGATCATCATCGTCGTCACACTCTGATCTTTCGATCAGTACATCATCATCATCATCATACTCTTGATCATTCGATCAGTACATCATCATCATACTCTGATATTTGATCAGTACATCATCATCATCATAAAAACATCATCATCATGAAAACATCAACATCATCAAAACATCATTATGATCAAAACATTCAACATCATCAAAAACAAAACATCAACATGATCCTTCCTTTCAGAATTACGGGATCAACATGTCTGTGGTACTCAGACGATCCTTCCTGTCGGAATTACAGGATTTAGGTCTTTACAGAGTTACTAACGATCCTTCCTTTTGGAATTACGGGATCAACACATTTGTGGAGCTCATACGATCCTTCCTTTCAGAATTACGGAGTCTTTACGAAGCTACTAACGATCCTTTCTTTCAGAATTACAGGATTTAGGTCTTTACGGAGTTGCTAACGATCCTTCCTTTTGGAATTACGGGATCAACACATTTGTGGAACTCAGACAATCCTTCCTATTGAAATTACAGGATCAACACATCTGTGGAACTCAGACAATCCTTCCTGTTGGAATTACGGGATCAAGTCTTTACGGAGCTACCAACGATCCTTCCTTTCGGAATTACGGGATTTAGGTCTTTACGGAGTTACTAACGATCCTTCCTTTTAGAATTACGAGATCAACACATCTGTGGAACTCAGACAATCCTTCCTATTGGAATTATGGGATCAATTCAATGATCCTTCCTTTTAGAATTACGGGATTTAGGTATTTGCGGAGTTACTAACGATCCTTCCTTTCGGAATTACGGGATCAACACAGTTGTGGAACTCAGACAATCCTTCCTATTGGAATTACGGGATCAACACACGTTCTCAAGTACCGAAGTCACCGTATCTATTATGAACCGAAGTTCAAGGATGATGCAATCCTACCACATTCACAGGGACCGAGATCTCCGGATACATTTTGAACTGAGGTTCAGGGATGATGCAATCCACCACTTTCATGGGGGTCGAGACCTCCGGATACATTTTTAATCGAGGTTCAGGGATGATGCAATCCACCACTTCCACGGGGGTCGAGACCTCTGGTACATTTTGAACCGAAGTTCAGGGATGATGCAATCCTACCACATTCATGGGGGCTGAGACCTCTGGATACATTTTTGAACCGAAGTTCAGGGATGATGCAATCCCACCACATTCTCGATGACTGAAGTTACACCGGATCTGTTCTGAACTGAAGTTCAAGGATGATACAATCATGCCACATTCTCGATGACCGAGGTCTCCAGATCACTTTAGGGCAAGTGCCTAGGGATGATACAATCCCACTTCATTCTCGAAGGCTGAGGTCTCCAGATCACTTCTGGACATATATACCAGGATGATACAATCCCTCTTCATTCTCGAAGACCGAGGTCTCCGGATCACTTTAGGGCATGTGTCCAGGGATGAAACAATCCCACTGCAACATCACTACTCCCCCTTTCGGGGAAGGTCTTTCTGAACCATACAAAGCTTGTCTCGAAAGTGTTCAAACTTTGCCCAAGACAGAGGCTTTGTCAGCGCATCATCATCTAAACCATCTTCATCTACATCTTCAGTATGTGAATACTGAACTATCACCATCTGTATCTCTAGTATGTGAGTACTGAAAGCATCATCAGGTCACCATCATTTGCATCTACAGTATGTAAACACTGAAACATCATCTATATCTTCAGTATGGGAATAATGAAATCATCATCATCTATATATTCAGTATAGAAATACCGAATCACCATCATCTGTATCTACAGTATGTAAATACTGAAACATCATCATCTGCATCTTTATATTGAATGTAGAAATACCGGATTTCTATGTGTTACGACGAAACACAAGGTTCTCTGTTATCACAATTCTCGTTATCACATAGAATCAATGTAGTATCCATCTTCAGTTCAAAGCGACCTGATATCAGCTTCCGAAGTCATATGGCTTCACAACTTAGCAGAGCAATTTGCTATGTATTCTGCTTCATCCATGCTACGAGAAACACTGGAATGTTACCTGCTAAACCATGAACTCATAGCAGACCCCAAACAAAAGCATCTACCTAATGTGCTGTTCCTGTCTAAGATACTTCTAGCCCAATCTGCATCTGTGTAGCCATACAATCTATACTCATGGCTACCATCATAATATAAACCAAAGTCTATAGTCCCTTTCAGATATCTCATCACATGTTTTGAAGTTACTAGGTGAACCCGTCTTGGTTGAACAAGATATCGACTTAAGGTGTTCACATCAAAACAAATGTCTGGTTTCATATTTGTTAAGTACATCAATGACCCAATGATTTGTCTGTAATGAGTCATATCCACTAACTCTGATGAGTCATCAGCTAACAACTTCAGGTTGGAGTCCATGGGTGTGGCCATGACTTTGCATTCCAACATATTGAATCTCTTCAATATCTCTACCGCACACTTTCCCTGGTTGAGAAATATTTCTTCTGAACTTTGCCATACTTCCAGACCTAGGAAATAATGCATTAACCCTAGGTCTTTCATCTCAAATTCTTCTGCTAGTTTCTTCTTGATTTCCATGTCCTGTTTCTCATTTCCTATCAAGGATAAGTCATCCACATATAATAACAGGATGACAAGTTCATCTTCTCCAACCTTGAGATAAAGGTTATGATCAGCTTTACTTTTGGTAAAGCCCATGCTCAACAAGAAACCATCTATTCTTTCATACCAAGCTTGAGGAGCTTGTTTAAGACCATATAATGCCTTCTTCAACTTGCATACGTGAGTATGTCTATCTTCAACTTCAAATCCTTGTGGCTGTTCTATGTATACTTCTTCTTTGATCACACCATTTAGAAAAGCTGTTTTCACATCCATCTGGTGTAAGTCCCACTTCATCATGGATGCAAGTGCCATGGTAGCTCTAATTGAAGTATACCGTGCTACTGGGGCAAATGTCTCTTCATAATCAATTCCCTCTTTTTGAGAGAAACCTCTGGCCACAAATATTGCTTTATACTTCTCAATACTTCCGTCAGCTGCATGCTTTATTTTGCATATCCATTTGAAGGATACTATACTCTTTCCTTCTAGTTTGGGAACTGTATCCCAAACATCATAACATCTTCCATGAGTTCGTCTTGTCGGGTCATCAACATATCCTAGTCTTCTGCATTGAAATTTGAAGGTTGGAACCCTCTTTACTCTTGGTAAAGTCTCGATCCAGCAGGAAGTTGTCCATCATGTCGTACCATGTCGACCTTAGATGTCTTCTGTAGTCACTCCCCCTGAAGTGGAGTATCATCTTCCATATTCATTCTATACAGGTGGCTCTATGCTTGATATATACTTTTCAATAGAGTATGTCATGTCATAGTCTATTCTTTCTGAGGCAAATCATGAACCTTTGCTTTGTACACTTGTTCTTGTAGATCCATATGGAAGATACTACGTACTTCCCTTTATGTCTCGAAATCATATCGTATACATCATTCCCCATGATCAACTGTTATTCTTTGATCATAGCATTATTTTCTTCATCTTGAGTTATCTCTTATACCCATGGTGGTCTTCATCCTTCGAGGTGGATCTACCGCTCTCTGAAGCTCTTTCTTTCATCATGGTGTCTCTAACCCTGAGCTTCATATTCATGTTTATTGAATTGTCAT
>LPNX010910916.1:32342-58135 GCA_001517045.1 Pseudotsuga menziesii | reverse complement strand
TGCAAACAATCTATCATGCATAACACATCAACTGAATATGCATAACAAAACAATATCATTAAATGACAATTGAATACTTATCTTTTGTTTGTTTTGTGGGTGGACTCCTTGATCATTCTCCTTCATCATCTTCTTCATTCATGAAATCATCATTTATTATCCAAATGATAAGATGGATAAGAGGTTCATCAAGAATTGAGTTCTTCATATTCCTCATCACTTGAGGGATCTTCTTTGAATGGTGAGAGCTTGATCTTCAATTTGCTCCCATCTTTCTTCTTCTCTTTTTATGAGGCAAGCTTCTTCTTCTTCCTAAAGTCAACTGAAAGTAATCACTTCCTTCTGGCACACATTCCTCACATGAATGAATCCCATGATCATAGGAGGCCATTCAAGGTGGATATCACCACTTCTGCATTCTCTGCTTCTTCTTCTACCGCTTCAAGATCTTATGCATTCTCAATCTTCACATTCTTCAACTGTTTTCTCAAATCCATCTTCTGAATTATGTTCTTATCTTCAAATAGCTTGATCAAGGAATCAAACATATTCGGTGTCTTTAGGGAAGACACTTGTGGTACAAGTTGATCCGTGATTGAATCAATAGTGATCTTCTTGGCCTTGATCAAGTTCTTCTTGTGTAAGGCTTTGAGGCTCGTCTCCCTCTAGAACTAGAATGTCTCTACTCATGTAGGTGTCCAATTCATTTTCTTCAGAGGGATCAAATACTTTCATGCTTGGAAGTTTTCAATTTCACCAAGCTTATCATCAAGCTGATGTGATAGATCACTTTGAAATGAGAACTTCAAATGCAAATAGCAAAATATTAGATCTTACCGATTTGAGGTGTCCGTCCTGCTTCCGAAGATGGCTGATCTAGGGTTTGTCAGAGAAAACCTAAATTTAAAAACTTGGAATATTTCAGATCTGATTGGATAGAAAGATATATCTCTTCAAATGGAGCTTTCCAATGTACTCCTTTTCTGAAAACAGTGGAGGGAAGCTTCCGGAACAGGAAGCCCTAGTTTTCCAATTTCTTCTGCAGAAATGCTTGTTACTGTTTCTGTGATATCTACGAATTTATTGCTCCTCCATGTCTAAAATTTAGTACTGATGTAACCTCGCATGTCCCTGATACAAAAACATAGGTTTCATAAGAATTGGTTTCACAAATTGGTATTTATGATCATTTTCACAAGGTGACCTGTTGCAGGACTGTTCAGAATAGTGAAGTTGTACGGAATGCCACGTGTCACTGGTTCATCTTCAGGTTCTGAAATTTGTACCACAGAAAGTAAAATCCGTGCTGTTTCTGGAACATCTTCAGGAATTCCATTTGGACCTCTGTATCCCAAGCTATACCAATTTTCCCTAGGTGTCCTGATTAGGGATGAATTATGGAAGAGGCTGGAACCCGAACTTGGAGGGATAATATCTCCTATAATATAGTGAATATGAGGATGAATTTTGGATACAGTGTTCATCAGGATTATATCTTCGGTCTCTGCAACTTTTAGCTCTTGAGCCTTCGCCAATATTGGGATATAGTGAATATACCAAAACTTAGCAGTTTTAGTATTTAGGGTTTTTCTAGCTTTGGGGTCAAACTAGGGTTTGACTTTCCCGGAGTTTCACCCAACCAAAAATCTTGATCCAGGTCTCTAAACTTCGATTTTGATGAGGAGAGCAATCCTATGTTGGGCTCACTCAAAAATTCTTCTTCTGCAAGAAGCCCTAATTTCCCACACCGAAAACTGAAAATGCTCGGAATCGAATTCCGCTTCGATAGAAAGATGCCCCCTTCAATAGAGAGTCAGCCTAGCTTTCTTTTGCTGATCAATTGTGGAGAGAGAACCAAAAAGTAAGAAGCCCTAGATTCTGTAGCTGCACAATGTCTTCTTTTCAGGGTGGCTCTGATACCATGTTAACTTTTCATATGCTTAGCTAAGACATCAGTACTTCATTTCATTTTCATAACAAAAGCATATAAACAAGATCACTGAAAGATAGACAAGCACAACAATACAAAAGGAACACAAAGATTTATCTTGGGAAAACCCTAAAGAGAAAAACCCAGCAAAAGCTTCCTCAATATAGATGCCCCAAAAAGATAAAAGATAAAACCAGCAAGGAGATCAAAGCCTGATCCTCCTCCTTCTCCAGGTACTTCTCTTCTCCACTAATACGCTACACAAGTGAGAATGTATGTGTCTCAAATGAGGAGCACCACACCTCTATTTATATTCATTCGTTCACTTGAATTAACTCATCCGACATGTAGGCTTGAGTTAATCATGTAGGCTTGAGTTACACATGTAGGCTCAAGTAACCACACTGGGGTGCTAATGACCCACCTTTACAAATAGAGGGGACAACCTCATGAATCTTATTAGTTCTTCCGATTAGAAGCATCAGGGTATAAGATAACACAAGTGGTTCTCCCGGTAGGACCATCGGGGACCACAAAATATACATATAGAATATTCTTCGAAGTTACAATATTTCAACATGTCTCACCCATGAAAAGAATAAGAGTCACTTGGGAAGGAAGAGACAAAGTCACTTGGGAGGTGAAGAAACAAAGTCATCCTCACAATTAATAAAAAGAGAACTAGGAGAGTTTAGATGCATTCCATGAGAGAATTTTTGGAGAGTGGAGAATACCTTGTGTGAGAGGCATGAGTTTCAAGAGAGAGAGAAAGAGGGTTGGAGCTTGAAGGATAAGAGAAGAAAGATACAACTTGAATGGGCTCACTTCCAGAGGAAAGGGTGGCACACAAACTAAGGCACATATTTAGTAGTGTTAACATGGTCATACAGTGAGCATTTAGTAGGGTCGTACATAAGATATTTGTTGGTTCATACAACAAGAGTTATTGCTTGCATATCGAGGTATATTGGGTACATTAAATGCTAGAGTAAATTTTGTACTCGGCCATATTGTACTTGCATCCTACCCATCACGTAATTTGAGGATTGCATAGTGTTGTGTTTATTGTTGTAATGGGTCGTGTTGGACACACTAGGCGCACAGAGAGGGGGGGTGAATTTGTGTGTGCAGCTTTTATTACTTTTTTCAACTTTAACAATCAACCACTTATTCAATATTATGCATTATCACATTATGATTATATCATGATCAGCATTGTTATCATCATTATATCATTATCACCACATAGAAAGCATAGCAACACACTACATAAGATTTTTACGTGGAAACCCAAGCCCTAGGGGTGAAACCACGAAAGAATTTTTAAAATAGTTTTCTAGAAATAACTGGAAGGAGGCAACAACCCCCTTTGTATAGACTTCAATTTTTCAGCTTCAACTGGAAGGAGGCTTGACCACCTAATTTACAAGCTTCAACATGAAGGAAGCTATCGCTCCCTAGTTTTTCGGCTTCAACCGGAAGGAGGCTACGACCTCCTTTCCTTGTCCCATCCTGCCACCCTGATAAGATGATAGAAACTGCTGAACCAAAAAAACACTGATCCTGCGAACCCGCTAATCAACACTTGTGCTACACTGCATAATCTATACCATACTGCACAACCTGTACCACACTGATCAACCTGTACCACATTGCACAACCTGTACCCCACTACACAACCTATACCACACTACACAATCTGCACCACACTGCACAACCACTGCCACTACTAACCGTTGCTCATCATCTGATCACTATTCATCAACCGATTACTGTCCACTGTATCACAATACTCATCAACCTATACCAATCAGCCAACTCAATCAATCTGAGTCTGCAAACCAAACTCAGTCCACCTGGGTCAAACCAACTGCTCATATAACTCAGACAATCTAATTCAAACCAACTGCACATATGGAAACTTGTGCCAATATTTCTCAATTATGCCAAGATGCTTGTGTACTTGTGACAAATCAATCATATACTTGTGTTAACTTAATGAAGTGCTCTGAAATTCAACGAACCCTTCTTACTTGGCCTAGTTCATCAAGTAAGAGACACATTTGAGAAACCAAGAGACTTCATATGTTGTCAACCAAACTTTGTCCAAACACACTCAACTTAATGACACCCCAACCAACCTCAATCACGGATAGTTAAACATGATATACTTCAACCAAATAACCTCCTACAAGAAGATAAAAGACTTAACCAACTATTTGACACTCAATCAATCTCATAAATTCTTAGACACAAGGATTTTTCACTCTACTCAAATCAAGTCAACAAATCAAACAAATATCAAGCAAATAGTCACTTACAACACTGTCAAAGGTTGTCATTAACAATCAATAACAATCCAACTCCACTTAGGTCAAAGACACAATGATCAACACTTGTCAAACTAGTTTTCAAAGAAAAAATTTAAGTTGATCAAAGAAATAACTCACAAGATCTATTACTTACATGTCAACTTCTCATTCAATACTACACTTATATAACAGTCAAAACACCAAGATATATGCCAACGACATTCAAGATAATCATCAAGATCTATATCAATATCACATCAATATATATGCCAAGATAACCATCACCATATCCTCCATAACATATTCAATGACTTCAAATATATATACCAATATATAGGCTCACATACTAAGATTAAAGAGGAACTCTATCCATGAGAGACATGTGCCATTACAAGAGGAACCATGAAGCATGAACCATACCTTATTGAAGATCACAAGATGAAGAAAAATTAGAAAAAGCAAATAAACTATAGATCCTGTCATCACATAGCCCTCGTAACAAGCTTTCCAACGAGCCAAGAATTTTTGTAATTCCGATTCCGTATGAGAAAGTTATGCCAATTTTAGTGAAGATGGCCAGAAAATTTTTATGTCACAAAATTCCGCAATTTTCTCTAAAAGTTGCGCAATTCCTAAGAGAATTGATGATGAACAAATGAAATGTTTGATATTCTATTTATATAGGTTTTGGAGAAAAAATATTACCTTAGACCGACATGCCATTCAAAATTACAAATAATTAAATTCTATTTTGTTTGGTCGGCTCACCCAAAAAGGTGGGGTACCCCAACTTCAAAAATTCATATCTCCTCAACCGTAAGGAGTTAGAAGATGCTCCACATATCAACGGAAATGTATTGAAGATGAATATCTCCCTATTATGGGTTCATGTGCAAATTCTTCATTTAATACCCTTAAATTCTTCAATTTGTACATGACATAAAAAACCCCACACATGAGGGTGTCAAAGAGCATACCACCAACTACAAGAATTTCAAAGTCTTCTTCAACATATCAAGGAACGTATGTGGGATCTACCTCCATCTACATCCCAATAACCATATGACCACAAATAGGACCATACATTATCATGGTTCAAGGTCTCCATATCATTAAAAACATATCCAATGGTTCTAATATATATATATATATATATATACATTACTATAAGAGTGTTGACACCCCAAAAGAGGGGTATAAAGACCTCACCACTAGTTTGCAGCACCTTATGGGATTCATATGCATGATCACAAGGATACTACATGCCAATGAACATATAGAGTCCAAAGAACATCAAACCATCATATCTGTGGGTTCAATACCTAAAATTTAGAGGACACCAAGCACCCCATAATAATGGCTTCCAACATACCACCATAAGTGTGGGTTCCAAGACCTAAGTCTCCACATGTAAGAGGATTAAGATCTAAGCTTGTGCACTCAAGGACCCCACAATAACTTAACAACCTCAAGACCATCCAATGCAAACAGTGGGATTCACCATCAACACATCAAAAACTTTACACACATGAGCCACATCATCCATCCAACAACCAATCAAGACACTAAAACAAGTACTAGCATAACAAGAAACACAAAAACCAATAACCAAATATCAACCATGAGTAAGGAAATTGACAATGGACTCAAATGGGACCAAGATACCACTTAGGGGCACTTGACCAAGTCAATGGGTAACCAGGGATTTTGTCATTGTTCCCAAGGCCTCTAAGGGCTTCAAGATTGGGTTTGGACAAGGTCAAAAGGGCTCCTTCGACACAAACAACCACAAACTAAACACTAACCCTCGAGGGCTCCATACGAGGCACCAAGGACTCAATAGTTGGCATCAATGACCAGACACCATTGGCATCAATGACAACTTAATCAACAGGTCGTACAGTAGTAGAATAGTGAAAGCTTGTTGATACAGTTTTCGAGGAGTTTGGGATGACTGAGTAAGATAAGTACAATGATATTTTATACCAAAAATGACTGCTATAAATTCTTAAAATTTTTCCTTCATGAGATAATAAAATTAATCTCTTGTGGATTGGTTTTCCCCTTTGGGGTTTTTCTAGGGCCTTTGGAGCAAAATATCAGTGTCAAATGTGTATTTGCAATTTGTTGTTTTGTATTTATTTCCGCTGCTAAATGTACTTAGTTGCACTATATCATCTTACAATGCCATGAAAAATGTATGCATGTGATGTGTGATGAGTTTCATGAATGTGTGATGTGTGTTGAATTCAAGTCTGAGTTTTAACAACTTGATGTGATTGTATGGGGTTTATGCCTTATGACTTATTGTATGTATGTTCAATAAAAAGGTAGTATGTGAAAATTGGTGATTACATGAACAATTAGTATGGAAAATCTCAACAATATGCTTGGTAAATAAATCAGTGTGAAGGAAAATGACATAAATGTGAAAAATATCATTCATACATTATGTCAAACACTTTCAACAACTAGATTTTTTATTAAAGAATCACTTGCCATAATTTGAAATTTAAAAAAAAATCATGTTAAAATCCCTTCAAACACATGAAACTTAACATACACATTGAACACAACTATTTTTGTCAACCTTCACCGGGAAAAACCCCATCCCAGGGAAAACCCAAAGAGGAAAATTCTATTCAAAAGAAGAAACTCAAAAATTTCCTCAGAACACATAATTTTTCCTTCTTTCCTACATTGACAAAATTTCATAAAATTGTAACAACACCAATATGAAACAGAAAAATCTCTTTCTTAGAAAAATAACCAACATAAATAAGCAAAAAACTCCATGAATGGTTGATAATAATATAATTTATAAATATTCAATGATAATTTACATTTACAAGGGTTGGACTTATATGTGTCCATTCGTGACTTTCCAATGTAAATTCATGACTCTTTAATAATGATTAATGTTTAATTTGTTAAAATTCCATATGCTAAGCTAGATTATCAACATTTAATTTCAATTTCATAACAAAAGCATATAGACAGGATCACTGAAAAAAACAGTATAACAAGAACAACACAGATTTATCCTGGGAAAAGCCTAAAAGGAAAAACCCAGCAAAAGCTTCCTCAATATAGATGCCCCAAAAATATAAAAGGTAAAACCCAAAAAGAATGCTCCTCCTTCTCCAGCTACAACTCTTTCTCTCTCTCTCTCTCTCTCTCTCTCTTATGCGCTACACAAATGAGTGTGTTTATCTCAAATGAGGAGCACCTCCCTCTATTTATATTCTTTTGTTCAATTAATATTTAGCTCATTTATGTAGGCTCGAGTAATGCTAACTCAATTATGTAGGCTAGAGTAACCACAATTGGGGTACTAATGACCTGGCTTACAACGGAGGGGACTTCCATATGAATTTTGGTAATTCTCCCGATAGGAACATCGGGGTACAAATTAATACAAGTGATTCTCCCGATAGGAGCATTGGGGACCACTAAAAAAATATATTTAGAATATTCTTCGAAGTTAAAATAATTCAACACTCCCCCTTAACGAGAAGGGTATTCTAAAACAACATCAACAACAACAACAGTATGAGAGAGAGGGCATCATCAACATCATCAGGGTGATACATCTATAAATCATTGGAAGATTTTCATCATCTTCAACATATAGTCTTTGTCTTCAAACTTCAGCAGCAGCAACACTTTCACCGCTTGATCGACAACATCATTTTGATCAGCAACATCATGATCTGAACTTTCGATCAGCATCATCATCATCATCATAATCTGAGCTTTCAATTAGCATCATCATCATTATCATACTCTGAACTTTCAATCAACAATCATCATCATCATACTTTTCTCTTTCAATCAACAACATCATCATCATCACACTCTGATATTTTGATCAGTAACATCATCATCATCACACTCTGATCTTTCGATCAGTAACATCATCATCATCACATTCTGATCTTTCGATCAGGAACATTATCATCATCATCAATAACCTGCAATCCACAATACAAAGATGAAAGTCTTTGGATCACTTTTGGATTAAAGTCTAGGGATAATGCAATCCCACCACATTCTCGACAACTGAAGTCACCGGATTCAATTACGGGATAATCACTCCCTATCACTTTAGGACTAAGTCCAAGGATGATGCAATCCTACCACGTTCTCGAGTATCGAAGTCACCGAATCATTTCTAAACAAAATTTCAAGGATGATACAATCCTACCACGTTCTCGAGTACCAAAGTCACTGGATCCATTCTGAAAAAAAGTTCAAGGATGATACAATCCTACCATGTTCTCGAGTACCGAAGTCACCGAATCCATTCTGAACAAAAGTTCAAGGATGATACAATCCTACCACGTTCTCAAGTACCGAAGTCACCGGATCCATTCTGAACAAAATTTCAAGGATGATACAATCCTACCACATTCTCGAGGATTGAAATCACTGGATCCATTCTGAACAAAAGTTTCGGGATGATACAATCCCTCTTCATTCTCAAGAACCAAAGTCACCGGATCACTTTAGGACAAATGTCCAGGGATGATACAATCCCACTGCAACATCACTGCTCCCCCTTTCGAGGAGGGTCTTTCACAGCACCAAGCTTGTCTCGAAAGTATTTGAACTTTATCCAGGACAGAGGCTTTGTCAACACATCAACAACTTGTTCATCAGTACTCACATACTGGAGCTTTATGGCTCCCTTCTGCATCATATCTCGAATGTAGAAATACCGGATTTCTATTTGCATCAATCTATCATGGAACACTAGGTTCTCTATCAACTTTATACAACTTTGATTATCACATAGAATCACAGTAGTATCCAACTCCAGGTTGAATAAACCTAACATCAACTTCCAAATCCATATGGCTTCACAACTAGCAGAGCAAGCTGCTATATATTCTGCTTTAGCCATGCTAAGAGCAACACTAGACTGTTTTCTGCTAAACCATGAAATCATAGTATATCCAAGACTATAACATCCACCTGATGTGTTTTTCATGTCTGATATACTTCCAGCCCAATCTACATCCGTATAGCCATACAATCTGTACTCATGGTTTCCATCATAGTATAGACCAAAATCTATAGTCCCTTTCAGATATCTCATCACATGTTTTGCAACTATTAGGTGAACACGTCTAGGTTGAGCTAGATACTGACTCAAGGTGTTCACATTAAAACAAATGTCTGGTATGGTATTTGTTAGGTACATCAACAACCTAATAATCTCTCTGTATTGAGTCACATCCACTAACTCTGACGAGTCATCAGCTAACAACTTCAGGTTGGAATCCATGGGTGTGGCCATGGCTTTACATTCCAACATATCGAATCTTTTCAATATATCTACTGCATACTTTCCCTGGTTGAGAAGGATTCCTTCTGAGCTTTGCCATACTTCCAGACCTAGGAAATAATGCATTAACCCGAGGTCTTTCATCTCAAATTCTTCACCGAGTTTCTTCTTGCTTTCCACAATTTGTTTCTCATTCCCTGTCAGAAATAAATCATCCACATATAGTAATAGTATGACATGTTTGTCTTCTATAATCTTGAAGTAAAGGTTAGGATCGGCTTTACTTTTGGCAAATCCCTTGCTCGTCAGGAAATTATCTATCCTTCCATACCAAGCTCTGGGAGCTTGCTTCAGGCCATACAGGGCCTTCTTCAACTTGCATACGTGAGTCTTTCTGTCTTCAACTTCAAATCCTTGTGGTTTTTCTATGTATACTTCTTCTTCAATCACACCATTCAATAAGGCTATCTTCACATCCATCTGGTGTAAGTCCCACTTCATCATGGATGCAAGTGCCATGATAGTTCTAATTGAAGTATATCGTGCTATTGGAGAAAATGTCTCTTCATAATCAATTCCCTCTTTTTGAGAGAAACATCTGTGTTGAGTTTTTAATGGTTATATCAGATATTAAAACATTTAGCATCATAACAGTATAACAATAATCCAAAATATCGCTGAAACATAGACAAGCACAACCACACAAAAAGAACACAGATTTATCCTGGGAAAACCCTAATGGGAAAAACCCAGCAAAATCTTCCTCAATATAGATGCCCCAAAAGATAAAAGGTAAAACCCAAAATACCTTTCGATCTTCATCATCAGTACTGTCATACTCTTAAATTTCGATCAGCATCATCATCATCATCATCATATTCTGAACTTTCAATCAGCAACATCATCATCATCACATTCTGATCTTTCGATCAACAATCATCATCCTTTGATTAGATAGTTATGGTAGATAGGATTAGGGTTTCAATAAGGTAAAGTATAAAAGAGTGTTTAGGGAAAATAAAGAGACATCAAAAGGAGGAGAAGACAAGTGAGAGAGAGACATTAAATCTTGAAGGAGGTTTCTGATTTGTGAGAGACTATCATCAAGAAAAATTGAAGGCATGATTCCCAAGAAATTTCTGTACATTCATTGGACCACACAGCCAGATCGTACAGTCATTATTGCATGTCGTACAAGCATAGAAATCGAGGTAGATTGTAGGCACAAATTTTGGGCACTCCCACGACATGTGTCCAATCTCACCACATGTGTAGCATTTCACTTCTCTGTTTCTGCCTCTTCCTCTAGCATTAAACCTGTCTCCCCTGAATCCTCCTCTTTGGGGTGTTTGACTACTAGAACCTTCTGCCTCATCCTTAGAGGTCTGAAACTTACCTCCTCTGTTTGGAGATCCTTTTCCTCTTATTGTACTTCTTCCTCGATTCTTCTGGTTTTGTCTTCTTAATAGCTTCTCTTCTACCGTTGAGATTGCCTGATAAGCATCTTCAACAGTCTTCAAATTCAACAAGCTGATATCATCTTGTATCTCATATATTAGTCCAATTTTATACCTAGCCACTCTTTCAATGTTGCCTTGTCTCTGTCCATCTCTAATACTCGGCTTAAAGAATTCTTCTGTGTATTCTTTAACTGCCATACCCTTTTGTCTAAGATTTTGTAATTGTCTAATGAGAGTCAACTAATAATCCTTTTGCATAAATTGACTTTTAATTTTATCTAACATTTTATCCCAAGTTTTTATTTTGGACTTACCTCTTCTTATTTTGGAATTTGATTTTTCTTTCACCAAAACATGCACCTCTCCTAGAGCGAAGTTTCCATAGTGCTTTTTCTGCTAAAGAGATGAGGGAAGGACTTGAAAGGTTAAACCCTAGCTTCCAACAATGGCCTCTTCTAGAACTACTCTAATACCATGTTAGTTTTTACAAGATTATAGTAGTATAAATTAATTACAAATAAACAATGAGATCTCTAGAATAAATACAAAGCACAAAAACAAAGAACAAAAGAATCTATCTAGGGAAACCCAATCGGGAAAAACCCAACAAGCCTTCGTATAGAGATGATAGCTTCTAAGAACAGAAAAGAAGAAAGTGAGAGAGAGAGAAAAATATCTCTAAGATAAAACCCTGGAAAACCTCCTTTTGGCTGAAGTTGCAAACTTATAAAAGAGAGAGTGAATTTGCTTGCGTTGGATGAGTGACTAAATGAGGCATATCTTCCTTCTATTTGTACACATTACAAAAAAATGACTTATACTTTAACATGGCTGACTTGTCTAACTTATTGGGTCGATCTAACTTGGGGAAATACAAAAATAAGATTTATTTTATATTATTTTATTTGCGTAATTATATCAGTGTAATATCCCATATGAGGTACAAGGAAATACAATACAAGTACAATAAGAATAACTTCAGAAGTTTCACAATTTCCAACACAATCTTAGAGTAATGTTCATAGGTTATCATGATCTTAGCTTAGTGGGTTATGATTTGTTTGAGAGCATACCCTATAGATAATGTCTCTTATGGTCTCATAAATTTCTCAACATGCATTCATATATACACCTCTTTTGCATTCATATATACACATCTCAAAACTTCACCATAGACATCGCTCTTATACATAGTATGTTTACCTACATGATATTATATCGTACTTTCCTTACATAAAGTATGTATTTTCTATTTTTTATTCATTAAGATTAAAATTAATTGATCCCTTCTTTTATTATTTGTTTCTTCATGATACGTTACTAGATTTTTAAGTGTATCATTGCTTAATCTCTATAAATACAATCAATTTATGGTGAAATAAAATTATGATAAGAAAATAAAATCTATAATATTATTTTTCTCATATATAAATATAATCTTATATTACATCTATACATAATTAAATATTATCTATTTATCCTAGTTAACCTCCAATAAAAGCACTAAAATATAAATATATGTATATGATGAACTTATAAATACACACTATGTAACATGACATATATACAAATGCATAAAAGGATATGTATATATATATATAAATAATAATGCATGTTATAAGCTAATCTTATACCTAGATTTTAGTGCTTTTATTGGATGTTAAGATAATACATAATATTTAATTACTTATAGTTGTAATATAAAATAATATTTATATATGAAAAATAAGGTTATAGATTTTATTAAGTTTATCATAATTTCATTTTGATTGTATATAGAGAGATACTTGGTGCACTTAAAAACTAGTAACATAGATGATGAAGAAACCTATAATAAAAAGGAAGGGATACATTAATATATTTTAGTTTTAATGAATAAACAAAATTCATCAATATATGTTTTATGTAGGGAAATTATGATATAATATCATGTATCCAAAACATACTATATGTGTAAGAGTGATGTTTATGGTGAAGTCTTGAGAAGTGTATATATGAATGCAAAAGAGGTCTATATATGAATGTATGTTGAAAAGTTATGAGATCATACGGGACTATCTATCTAGGTTGTGCTCTTTAACAAATCATAATCCACTAAGTGAAGGTCATGATAAATATGAGAATTATGTTGACCAAACCAAGTTGTACTATTAGAGAATTGCATATTGCTAGACTTACAAATGTATATCCTTAACTGAGAAAATCCCAACAATTGCACCACTACTTAATAGTCTAATAGTCATACCGTATCCATGATCCTAAATAATTCCTCAATGGAGTGTAATAGAAAAAAGGTTTGATTTAGCTAGAGTTAGACCACAATGAAAAGGGAAGAATGATGATGGAGATAATGAAGATAAAAGTGGACATTTCATGTTGGATTATCTTTATAGTGTTGTGGTACCTAGTGATAGGTTGCACGATATTGTTATTGATCATATGAACTTGTAACATGGTATTATAGAATTTAAATTCAATTGGATTTTAGAAAAGACTTCATCTTGGAATTAATTATTCAATTCTTATGTGGATGTTTGTTAATTACCTGCAATAATTATTGGTTCTTTTTAACTCTGGCTTATGCATTTCATTGATGTATTTTTGTGATGATAAATGCATTTAAATCAATACATTAATAACATGATTGTGTTGTTATTAATTGTTGAGTCCATGTGAACACCATATTTGTTGTGGTTATTCTAATCATTATGGAAAGTATTATCTACTTAATACATGGTGTGTGGTATGACCTAAATATATCTAGTGAATATGGTGAAGTCTTATTGTGGTAAGTTATGATATGAAAATTATGTGAAGTGTAACTTGCCAAGATTTTAAGATTATAACTTACAAAACTTATAAAGGTAAATTGTATTAAAAACTTATAAAGGTAAATTGTATTAAAGTAATCTCTTTCAATTTCAAAGTTAAGGAAATTCAACTTGTTAATACTAAAAACATATATAGTGACTAATACACCCCAACATTTATTTTTGGAATACAATTTATTAACATTGTGTTATTATTGGATTTTTTTAAATATATAATTTATTGGTGTTTGTTGCTCTATAGACTTTCATGGTGGTGTTCTGACATTTGAGGAAAAAAAAAGATTTAATTTTTTTACAAGTTAAAAATATATATATATATATATATATATATATATATATATCATACTAATTTTTTATGTAGATGGGGTCAAGGCTACTGAGGATATCATCAATTAAAGGAGGGGAGGATGTCATGTACCAATTTTCCTATGAAAAAATAAAAAATAGTTTTGGAATTAATGATATATGTAAAAGAAAAAAAGTAATAGTTCTTGGAATTGATGATTTTTGTAAAAGAGAAAAAGATAAAAGTAAAACTATTTTGTAATTATGAGTAACGGAGAAGGGCTGTTACTCTCCATTACCGAACCTTTCATATATTATTGCACCAAGGGAAGTGAGGTGCTATCCAGCCCAGTATGGGGAGATCTTGTCACGTTAGTCACATTATGCTAGCCGACAAAATTAAATATTAAATATTAAAAAATAAAAAAATAAAAAATATAAATTACATATCAAGTTAAATAAAATTAAAAAAAATTAAACATCTATTTTAAACCCAGATCTATCAAGTAACAAGAGAGATCCAAATGGTAAGAAAATGTACGCCTCAAAAAATTGGATCTCTCTCAGTGCTTGATAGATCCAGGTTTAAAATGGATCTATGCTAGTTTATTCAAGGTAAGGTTATTTTCTTAGATGGGAATAAGAATGTCGAGAAGATGTGCCAATGGTAAGATGATAAGCCTGACCAAGGTTATATTGGAGCAGTGACCTCAAAAATGGCCTAGTATAGAGATTCCTTATCATATGATATTTGTTTATTCCAAGATGAGACTTGTATTATATAAGTCATATAGTAACTGTGCCTCTATTTTTATAAATAAAAAGAAGGAAATGTTATTGAATATATATTTCATAGGATGTTGTGAAGTTATAATGCACTATATTCATTATATTATTTCATAGTGTTTTCATATTTATTCTTATGTTTGAAATCATATGTTATTAGTAATAAACAATGTTCCATAGGGACACTTTCTGCAGGGTGGGAAACGTGACCTCGTGCTTCCCCACATTTTTGTTGTTGTAAATGTAACTTCGGAAGATATTCTTCATTGTATTATTTGTTTTATTATTATTATTATTATATTTTGTTGTACTTTTATTCTACCTCCTTTCAGGGATGTTTTACCTCCAATTAGAAGGTGTCATTAATGTAATTGGTCTTGTAAGAGTTGAGGTAAAACCTCCGTTGTAAGTCAGGGAAATAGTCCCCAAAAGAATACTTGTTAACCCAAAAATTTACCCAACTTGCTCCATATGGCCCACACCACATGAAGACATCCATTTCCTAACCCTTATTGACCCCTATACCCTCGTTTAACCTATGGTTTTCTCCTAAAGGCTAAAAAAACATCAAAAAGGGCTTAAAACCCCACAAAATAGCCAAAAATAGCTCACGAAGGGGCTAAAGCCCTCAAAAAAGGGCTAAAAACCCTAAAAGGGCCTAAAAACCCCAAAAGGAGCTAAGAATCAGGGGGAAATGGCTTAAAACCCTGACCAAGGGCTAAAAACCCTAAAAAGTTGAGAAAAAGTATAAATAGAGGTGTAGGGGTCATTATCAACACACCTCCATTTCTTCCTACCGTTACTCTACCTGTATGAGTGCCTTGAGAAACCATCATTCTCAAGCCATTCATTCCCTTCACTCCATTTTGCTCCACTAGCCAAACCTCTTGCATGTTGAGCCTTGCTCCATACCACCCAACCTTGTAGAGAGGTAGCTTCTTGAGCCAGAGCATGGTGGCCCCCTTTTAAAACAAGTTGGAAGGTATATGGTCTCATTTCGTCTGTTAGTTTTTGTTTCGTAGGTTGTTTAGATATAAATGTTGTGATTTCTAACATTTTGTTGTAGGTTATCCATTATTTTCCTCTAACAATTTGTTGCAGGTTCTTCTTAATCCATTTGACTCTATCCTTCCGTCCTATAGATGGAAGTAGGTGTAACTTCATGTAGCTAGGGTTTATTCCCTGCTACAGTTTGGTGACTCCATCGGGTCGATCCCATTGGATCCATAGCATTTAATAGCTTTTGTATATTTTTAACTAGTTGCTTAGTAGTTTTCATTCAAGTTTTCTTCCATTTATGTTGCTAGTTGAGCCCTCTTGAGGCTGACCCAAACCTATTTGACCACAGTACCAGTTACTGTCAGCTATTCCCAGTTTTGATTTTAAATTTTTTCAGTTTACGAGCTGAGTCGCCCCTTTCGGGCCGAAATAAGCGATCCCCTCGCCTATTTCAGGCCTAAAAGAGTGACCCCCTCTCCAGATTGGCCCCGACAAGAGAGACCTGCCTTTGTAGGCTCATTTGCCTATTTTGGGCCGAAAGGAGCGACCCAGTCGCCTATTCAGGCCCGAAAAGAGCGAATCAGTCGCCTATTTAGGCCCGAAAAGAGCGACCTGCAAAAAAAAAATTAGGGCCAAAAGTGACCCCGTTGTTTTCTGCATTCGGCTACTTGTTTGATTAACTGTTTAAATGTCAATTTGCTTACTATGTTGTTAATTCCATACCAATTTAGCTTAAGTATTTCATAGTTAAATACATTGAGAATTAACCTCCTTGTTCAGCCCTTCCTCCTCTACTCAGACATCACCCTCTAGGGTCTTCTGAGATAAGACGAAGGGTTGAACAAGTGTAGTAATAGGCACCTATCATTGATATTGCTCCAAACCATCAAAAACAAGTGACTTGGAAGATAGAGGGGGTGGAGACCGTTGGGGGTTGTTATCACCAACCTTGTAGTTTCCTGTGTGAGGTGGATCCAGGATGGATGGTAGAGGGGCAAGCAACTAAGGGGTGGAATCATGACTGCCTAGACTCCCAAATGAATGGTTGTCACGCCAATCAAGATAGCCTTCACTTTATGTTATCCTAGTCCAAGACAACAATGGGGGAGACCCGGATCTTCTCCCGACAGGAGAGATCAGACCTAGACACTAGAACAGATCAAATGAGGCTTTAAGGTATGTAAGGTGTAAGGTAAATGGAGACCATATCTCTAGGGTTTAGGTACTAGCAACTAATGGAGATGACCACTATCTTAGGAAATGTAATTGTGATAGGGTAAGCAAGGACAGAGTTGGGACTGTCTAGTACCAAGGAAACAAACTCAGTGAAAGATAGGTAACTTGAATTATCAATGAATGTTGGCAAAGGGAATGGGAGTGAGGTTAATCTAAGGCTAGTGCTAGAGATAGGAGATCAGTGTCTTATGTGCATTGGGCAATGGAGTCAACATCAACACAATGTTTTAGTGAACCCACCTGGGATATACCCTGATCTATGGACCCAGAAAGGATTTGGCCCGAAAAATTCAGGTTATAGGAAAACTAGCTCAATGGAGGGTTAGCGCTAGGGGTTGGAGAAACATATATGCAATTCTAGGGTCACCAAGAGGCTATCAACTCAGCGTTGAAGGGGGAATGAGATCAAGGTAGCCTGATCTGCAAACCCAAATCATAAAATTTCAGTAAAGATCAGATCTGGAAAAGTCAAAATCTGATGAGGAGGACTATGAGGGTTAAAACTAGTTTTTCAAATCCAGGGAAACCTAGAAGGAACTAGCTCAGCGTTGGGGGTGTTCTGCAATGCTCAAGCCTCGATCTATCAGCCTAACCTGTCAGATTTCAGAAAAAGACAATTCTGGAAAAGTCTAGTTTTCAGTGAGGGCACTAGGGTTGTTTCTGTCAAAAACTCAGATCTAGGTCAAACTGCCAAGAATATGGACAGCATGGGACCCGATCTATCCATCTGTGAAATCAGAAATCAGAAAAAATCAAAGCCCTAGTAAGTCAAATTTTAAGTGGGGGTTTATGCAGTTTTCTTGCTAAAAATAAGATCTAAGTCAAACCAACAGGAGTTTGACCAGCGTTGCAGTAGATTTAGTGAAGGAGAGTCCTGATCTATGAAACCCAGAAGTGGTTTGGCCAAAGATCAGATGATTCCCAGATTTATTGCTTTTTAGGGTTTTTAGTATTTTAGGAGTTTTTTAGAAAATTTGAAGTAAAGAAAGGTACAATGGATTAAGATCTGAAAAGAAGAGACTTACCTGTAAGATATTACCTTGTAAAAGTATTTAACAGTGATGATCCCTGCTATCCCGATCAATTCTGGAAGATCCAAGTGATTTCTATGAAGGATGTAAGCCACAAGCCACCAATGCACCCCCTATCCTGCATGAGCAAACGCCAACAATATCAGATTTTCCAATACCAGATAAAGAAACCAAATGCTATAAGAAAGTAAAACGAAGTAATCATAGATCACAATGAAACTAATGAAAACCCCCTGATCCAAGATGAAGAAAAATGAGCAAGTTGAGGTCCGCCTACAAAAACGCTCTCCTGTAGGAAAAACAATGATAGCAGAAAAACATAGATCTCACAAGAATTTCCACAATGCTAGGAAGCAGAAGAATATCCAATCACCATTTGAGAACATCATATGCAAAGCAAATCCCTAAAATATCCACAAAAAAGTCTTTCTATTATTCAAATCCAAGAGCCAAAGACCTCTTACAAATGAGAAGCTCTCTCCTTTAAATAGAAATGAAAGAACCACAACCATAACCGAATCCTAACCAATTTCAAAACAAGCGGCTAAGATTAAAAGATAAAATTTTCTAATCAATGGTTAAGATGAGCTCAACATACAATACATGGATCAATATAACCATAAAGTACCAAAGTGGACTAAATCACCCATAAAGAGGGTAACCTACTCAACAAGAAATAAATGAAGCACATGGTGGGTCTAAGGAGTGTTTGACTAACTCCCTATGGGTGTCCCCATGGCACAATAAAATAATATAATAATTTAATTCTTTGACTTTGTGCCTCCTTGAGGAAATTGTGAGCCTCCCAAAATCTCCAAAAAATAATATAAAAATGTCCAAAAATAGGTGTGGGCCCAATAAGGTGCTGCAACTGCTGGAGAAGGTGTGGAGGACATCACTCTCATATTTATGACTCATACCATGTCATTTCCTTGCCTCAGTAGCCAAATCAATTTCTTCAATAGTAATTTAATCATTTTTTAATCTGCCTCGGAAACATGATCCTGCCAAAACAGCCTCTTAGGGTGTCTGCGTTGTCAAACTGAGCCCACCAAGCTCTCTGGGATGGGGGTACTATGGTACAAACAAGTGGCTGCAACCCCTATGCCCATACAACACCCTAGAAGATCCAACTAAAACATCTCCCTGCTCAGACATATCAACCTGTGAAGAAAAACTGCATCAGAAAGGCAAAATGAGCCTGATCATATATGCAAGTGCCCATAACTAGAAATAAACTATCTCATTAGACTCAGAGAGTCCAAATCCATCTAAGGTGTATACTCATACCCCTCATAGGTCTCTATCTGATCATCAATCATATCCAATAAACAATATAACCATCTGTAACTGATCAGACACCAATAATAACTCAAACTGTCATCCATCTGCTGCAAGTGTAAAATGATAAGACATGCTCTACAACTCATTCAAATAACAATCACATCAAGCAGCATTCATTTCACTGGTGGTACATCAACCAATTCATATACAAGGCTTTATTTATTATTACTCAGACTTAGACTTTCAAGACTATACTCACTTCATAGTTGTAGCCAATTTGCTAGTGAAGGGTGAAGGATGAAATTGACAGGCTAAGGCAAAGGATGAATTCCTACTTAACATCATGACACTTTGGATATGGAATGGGAATACTCACTATAACCAATGTTAGACAAACAACAACACAAGGAATGGTAGTGCCTCACAAATGGGTGAGTTGTTTAGAGAGTGCTTATTCAACTTAGGCATCATGACTACATCAAGCTTGATCCAGGTTCATTAGGACTATCAATTTTATTGCATGGCATTTTTGGCCTATATGACCCTTTGGGACTTCACCAGTGCTTAAAAGAACAGATAATCGTAGATTTCATCCAGGACATATTTATTTTTATAAGGTCAGCAATATTTGGATATAGCATATTTTTAACCATTGCTTTTTGGACCTTTTCTTATACTCTTCAAGGAGTATTTTAGCATTTCATTGCTCTTGCCCTATTTACAGATGTTAAGAAACACAGTTTTATCATTTTCATTTTCCATGGGCGCATATTCAATATTTCCAATACATGTAGTACATGCGCTTTCAGTTTTAGCCAACAACATCTCAAGTGACCAGGGAGAGTTTTGCATAGTGCCAAACATCGAGACAACCAACCAAAATGATTTAGGCATACAATCCAACTTACCAAAGGCAAGTTTTGTCACCAACTCAGAGCCGAGACACAATATAAACAGGGAGGCTTGTCCAACAAAAGTTCTAGCGGGGAAAAAGATCCTCCATGCCATAAGTCAAGAAGTCAGTCAAGTTGAAAACTAAACTGGAAGGTAATGGATGGGTGAAGACAATGAATGATGGAGCCAACACTAACAAGCCAAAACAATGGTGGGAATGACTACCTCTATTCTCCCTAAGGAGGGTAAAACCAATGAGTATAGATCAGGAACTTCCAAGTCTAAATAAGGACATCAATACATAGTACAAAATACATTCAAGTCCATATAATTATGACCGCTAGATCATGATACCACAAGTTAATACATGTCACGAAAATTAGTATAGGAGCAATTATAACCATAACACAATATAAAAAGTTGAGTCATAATCATGCAATATAATCCATCTGAAACATCATCTGTCCAATGAGAAATCACTGATATAAAACTGGGCATCAATAACTACTTTGTAATGACTAAATGGCTACATCGGTCCTCAAATCTGAGTGTCCTGAGACTCAGTCTTGACATGGGAGAGTATAGTAGCCCACTAATATAATAATGATACATAAAAAAAATGCTCATCTCAGCATCTCATATGTAAGAGATCTGGCTGAAAAATGTATCGTGTCTAAAAAATAGAATATGGTATCCTGGCTACTATATATGTGATAACATCTAGCTCCAGCTGGGACAAATGCTCTGCTGAAAAGAGTGCTTGAGAACCTCAGAATCTCTGGTCCTTGCACTCTGCTTCTCGCATCTTCGATCAATCCATCCAGCTCTGCAACCGCTACAAAAAATGTCCCTGACTACCTGCAGCATGTCCAGAGCTATACCAAACTCACAGATCGGTCGTCAGAACAATATGTGGATAATATATAAAATACTGAAAGTAAAGATGCATGAAACTGAAAGCAGAAAATAAATCTAATCTATAACCATAAATTTCAATAAAAGTTTGATTTTTTATTTTGCAGGATAACAAAATTACACTAAGAGCTTCAAAGACGAGCTTCGAGCAAAGATGCAAGGTTCTACACTATTGCCGAGAAAGGCTTATTCATGTCCTACCTACCCTACTATAACCAATTTAGACAAGTGCTAGGTAAAATCATAAATCCAATGCAACCACTTGCTGAACAAATCTATTGAGCTTTCTTTACAGTTAATGATACAACAAGTCAAAGATAGGTTGTAAGTAATGTGAATGAAAATTGAAGCTATTGTAACTTGTTGTTTGAAAATCAAAGAAAGATATGGATAAAGAGAAACGAAATCATGCTAGGGATGAGATTGATTGTTGTATACTTCTTCCATCCATAGATTGATAGGATCATAAAATTTATGCAAGTTTGAATTTGATGAAAGAAAATAATACGATACATAATTCATCCCTCCTAGGCCATCATTTTTTCCCTCATCTTCTTGGTCAGCATACTCAATCATTCTCACATTATGACCAATGATGAAACAAAATAGGGACAAATTAGAAATCTTTAAACCAGAAATTGAGATTAACCCCATTTGTTGTTTATAAAATGAGAAAATATGTAATTGGTCTTTATAGAGCTTTTCATTCACCCAATCAAAGAAATTAGCAAAGTTGAAAACATTATGCACCAAGGATGAAAGGAGATAAAATGGTTTACCATTGACCAGTTGGCACTTTCTAGAGTTTGTACTGCATGACACCATAGAGGAATTCAAAAGCTGGGATGGGAGGGTGGATTGACAAATTACAAGTTGATTTGTATCACCTAAAGATGTTAACACCAATCTTGCATGTGATATGGGACATTTGCTAGAGAAATTGGCAAGATTGAAACTAACATCCCAAGAACTAGACTCACTATGATTAATCTCCTCAACCAAATCACCATGATCAAAAGTATGATAGGAAATAGTAGCAGCATTACAAGAATAATTCCTTGGAGGCTCTTGATGATTATTTGAATATAGATTCCAGTTCAATAGATGTGACAAATAAGGCTCTAGGTCAAGCTCACTTACTAGTATATCATCATCATGTGGTTGTTCTTCTTGAGATTGTTCATTACATTCAACTGAGGATAAATGATTATCATCATTCATTCATAAGGAAAAACATCACTATGTTCATTTCTATCCTCACAAACTTGGTCTTCAACTACAATATGACCACATGATTGCTCTTCAATGGAAGTTTTATTAATTTCAACCTTTTCTTCTTCTGCAGTGATATGATCAAGGTCTGAATCCAGATTCGGATAGGTTGGATATTGATTCAAATTATCATCAATTAGGCAATGACTATGGAGTTGCCCTTTTAAAGGCTCTTTAATGACCTCACCAATGGAAGGCTCAACTACAGATGTTTCTTGGTGGTGCATGTTAGGTTCCCTTCCACAGATCAGATCCAGGATTTGCTCTGTGACTACTTAGGGTAATAATAACAGAGTATCTCGTATGATTTGATTGATATCCCTCTTAGTTTCATCATGAGGTTTTGAAACATTATTCTTGAAGTACTTTGTAACATTCTTATGAATTGCAGGCACGCTCATAATTTGGAACATATCAGGAGAGGAATGGTCCAATTGAGAAAGCACTTCGTCAATATATTGATTATCAATGGCATAATCATTGCTAGACTGACACTCTAAAATTTTATTAGTGTTCCTACTCCAACTATCAATTAAAAAATCTGCGAACATGTCATACCTAGTAATGGATCCTGGTGCTAAATGATCAAACCATAGTTGAACATCCCCTTGCAAGGATTCTCCTAAGGCTCGCATATAAACATCTTCATTATTTGCATCTCTAGATTCCATGTAATCCCATAGAATATCTAGATGACTTTCAATAGATATATCCTTATTTCCATTGAACTAGGGCATCCTCCTAGTGTAATCATTTAGCATAGGATGAGGTGCTCCTGGTATTTCATAAAAGTCAAATGGAGACCATTTGTCTTGCTTTTTAACAACTTTGGTTACATGGCTATAAGGCTTTGATTGGGATTGACTTCTAGGTTCATGTCGACTTACAGGTCCACTCGGGATGGTCGAGAAATATTTATTGCATGGGTGAGGAAGTTGGTGGGTATCATAAAGATTGTGTTAACTAGATTCATGTCCATAATCATGCTCGAGATCATCCTCATACCCGTAGTCTGACCTCCATCTATTCCTTTCATTTATTTGTCTTGTATTTTCAATCATGTTTTTGGTTACTTCCTTGATGTGCCTCAGAAATACATCTGAATTCATTATGATTTATGGTATGCTCTAAGAACTTAAGATTAATATGTTGGGTACGATCCTCAGTGGATTCATGGGGTGGAGTCGCCAGGTGAACCACACAAGTAATTCACCAATAAAAGATATGTCGTAGGGAAAGGTGAGGTATGTTGAACCAAGGTAGGCCTCTACCTCCTCGGAAATGGTGCCAAAATGTTATCACCAACCTTGTAGTTGCTTGTGTGAGGAGGATCCAGGATGGATGGTAGAGGAGCAAGCAACTAAGGGGTGGAACCACAACTGCCTAGACTCCCAATTGGATGGTTGTCACGCTAATCAAGGCAGCCTTCACTTTATGTTATCCTAGTCCAAGACAACAATGGGGGAGACCTGGATCTGCTCCCGACAGGAGAGATCAGACCTAGACACTAGAACAGATCAAAATAAGGCTTTAAAGTATGTAAGGTGTAAGGTTAATGGAGACCTTAGCTATAGGGTTTAGGTACTAACAAATGATGGAGATGACCATTGTCTTGGGAAACGTAACTGTGACAGGGTAAGCAAGGATAGAGTTGGGACTGTCTAGTACCAAGGAAACAGACTCAGTGAAAGATAGGTAACTTGAGTTATCAATGATTGTTGGCAAAGGGAATGGGAGTGAGGTCAATCTAAGGAACTGTGTCCACTCTTCTTCAGTTACAACCTTCTCGTAAATGTGATAGATTGGAATTCTATCAGCAGATCCTTTTGTACCAACTTTGTCCTCCTCCGCAAGGATATTTGAGGATGTCGCGGCTGCTCGTGTGTTCTCCACTATGGATCCTGATGCTGGAACCCCAGGATTGGCAGGGCTTCTTATGATAGGTGTTTCTTGATGACAATCCCTGGTGGATGAATCAATTTTGTCAACAAGATCGTTAATGAATGTTCTTCTGCCCAATTGTGGACCTCGAGCACGACCTCGACCACCTGCATTGTTAGTATTTTGTGGGGTTTTGGGAGTTGAAAGATGATCATGCTTTACCCTTCTTGTATTCATACAACCCAAATCATTACAACAAAAAATAAAAGATACTGAATAGAAACAATTACAGGATGCAACTAATGATGGTGTTTAATTTTTATCCTCCCTGGCAACGGTGTCAAAATGTTGGGCACCCAATATGCAAGTGAATTACAACTAACATATAGAGTATGCAATATTTATTGTCAACCCAAGGAAGTCTTGTATTTCAAGGATAACATGCACAATATATGCTTAAACACTAAATTACTGTAATTGAACAATCCTATCCTCTGTTCTTCTATGCTCAGCCCAAGAATCTACTTAATCTAGTTACCTTCTAAGGAATACAGTCACAATTACCTTCTGTCGTTCTTGATCTAAGAATAGAAAGATGAAAGTCACATCTAGATTACATTTGCAGAAAAAGGGAAATTCTGTTTCAAACCACTTAATGATTAACCCAACTATCTTAAACTGATTATTCTAGAAATCCAAAGACATAAATTGAATATTAATCTAGAGATTCAAAATACAGATATTGAGTTCAGCTGTTCTATGAATTTGAAGTACAGGAATGAAATTTTGCAATCATAAAAATAAGAGACAAGCTGCAAGGATTCATGGAAACAACAACTAAAAGACCTAAGGGTGAACAAAGTTGTTACAGTTACCACACAAATTGCATAAGGAATAATTACCTACTCAGTCAACTGTCACACCATACCACTACAGGTATCCAAGAGATGCAATCAACAACACACTGTAAATCCACAACTTGTTACAGCTTCCTACGAAGAAATAAAATTAACATAACATCACACAACAAAATAATTGAAATGCCTAATTTAACTCAGCAATCCCTGTGGAAGGCAGGCCCAGCCTTCTGTTGCAGCTGCAACATTTTCCCAAATTTCTAAAAAAATTTGGACCCTCCTTTACTTTGGATTAGTTCAGTCCTTTTCTCAGTTTCATCCTGTTGATTTTAACTTATGGATTTTGAAGCGCCTTCATGAAATTTGAGTGCTATCGATCGACTGGTTTCTCATTGTTTTCATGCCTTAAATTTCATCTTAATTGAGTCCCTTGCCGTTTTGCAAAACTCTTTTAAAGATTTCGTTTTAAAGCCTTCTTGTAGCGGGAGTTAGTTTGTTAACAAGCCCGTCGTTGCGGGTGTGTTTCAGAT
>LPNX010910916.1:11383-32112 GCA_001517045.1 Pseudotsuga menziesii | reverse complement strand
AATCGTATGACTTATGTTTGGGGTTGCGGGTGATGGAGTATGTAGGATGGTCCGCCGTTGCGGAGAGGGCTGAGTTGTGTCGCCCGATAAGACTTTCCTATCTGCCCCGACTGAGCTGACTTGTCGCACGTGCGAAATTTTTATATATACGGTGGGCGTGTTTTGATTTTTTATCGTTATTTTTGCCCAAGCTGTCGTAATACGCCCCGCACTGTCGAGCTCGCGAGTCGTGTGGAAGCATCGTACCGGTACCCGCGTCCAGCTGTTGATCGAAGGCTCCATCGTTGTCGCCATTTCGTTTGTACGCTCCTGCCAGGTAGGATCTTAACCCCCTCTTTTCAAGGTTTCGGCTGGGTTACTTAGGATGTGTATAAGGTAGAAGTTACGGCCCGTAGTTCCGTTTTGCTCACAAACGGGGTTTTTTACCCACGGCTAGGGTTGTCGGTCTCGTTTTCCCAGTAGTTGCGCCCGCATTTTATCTTTTTGGGGGGATAACTTGTGTGGTTAGAGGGATTGGTTTTTTGTCCCTTTTATAAGGCCTGCGTTTTCATCTACCTCCTCTGTTTAGTTCATCCCTAGCGATAGAGGAAGACACGGTGCAGGCGGCCGTTATGCCGCCTGCGCCTGGTTATTTCTTGTTATGATGAGGTCCTTGAAACAATTTGGATAGGGTTTTCGCCGTTTTTTCCATGATAGACACCCGGTTGTTCGATTCCCTGTTCCTCGAGCCCTAATCTTAGCCTCCGCGCTGCGCATTTACCATCGTCGGCCACCGTGACGCCCTAGGGCCGTGCCGCAGTTATTATTCGAAGCTTTGGGGGTATAATGAGTAATGGCGCTGATTGGTTTCCTCTGCGCGAAGGGTTGTCATGGGTGCCCGTATTTCATGACTGCACCAATGTAATTGTCATGTCTGCGAGCGGCATAGGCTTTTCTATTCTTATCCTTGCTAAAGCTTGTTTAATTTTACAGGATAGTCGTGTTGATTTTGCACTCGCATTACTTACCATCATTGTTATAAATTGGCATATTGATTAGTCTTGATGGCAGACCCTTTGATGAAGTAAATCCTTTAGCATTTATGGCTCGTTATATTACAGAAATGATTTGAGTTTGTGCTGATAGTTCAGATGGTCAAGTTGTGCATACATATGTGTTGCTTTCTTACTTACACACTGATATAAGACAATAGCACAGCTCAAAAGATTGCATGACTAGTTCAAATCCTTCAATGTAAAGAACCTATGTCTGATATCATTATAGCCACATAGACAAATGGAGAAAGAATAAACTGCTTCTTAATATTTTCAAATTTGAATTGCTGAATACCATGATGTTTTACATTGCAGGAAGATTTCAAGATGTCCAGGAGACAGAAAAAGAAGGCCCCTGTGGTAGAAGAGAAAACAGCAATAGAGGCCGACCTACCAACCCAGTACATATATGAGGATACACAGTGTGTCACAGGGGTGGACCCTGAGTATAAGTGGGGAGACATACACAGGATGATTTCCCGTAGGGAAGTCCCAGATATGGGCCTGGAGGAGGAACACATCTACGCAAACATAGAAAAATCTGCAATCATGAAGGTTGCCACCAGGCCAGAAATGTTTCCATGTGCTGAGTTGATGAGGTGGATCCTTCCACACACAAACCATGGTTCAATGCTTATCTGTAATGTTGAAGGTCATGGATATGCTTCCTTTAGCCCTGGATATGTAGCCTTAGCCTACCACTTGCCTGAACCTCAAGTTTTCTTGTCCAATGAGTGGTTGGACAATCTCAGGATGGATTTGATAGAAACCATGAGAAAGATGCTATTACCAAGGAAGATCTATAGACATAGAGCTACTGAATATTATGACACAGCCACCCTTAGACCCCCGTACAGATTTATAGCTCTAATGTTGAATAGGATCTTCGGGAGGGCCAATGGTAGATTATTCAAATTCGAATGGATACCCCTGATGTTCTATGTGGCCACTGAAGGGACCATATTCAACTGGTCCGGCCTGGTATCTAGTAGTCTGTCTTCCTGTATAACTGCAGCAAAAGGAGGAGTACAACAGAAAAAATCCGAGTTTTACATGAGCTCGATCTTGATTGACTGTATAATGTGCCACCAGCCCTTCCTCGGGCTCAAATGTGTTTGGGACAGGAACAGAATGCCCGTATATGCAGCCTTTAAGCTACTAGGGGCTCATCAATACCATAGTCACTACCAAGAAATCTGCGAACATTTTATCATGCCTCTGCACACTCTTGTCTTCCAAAAGGAATGTGACTGCATGTCTGAAGAAGCCATGCAGGTAATAGATGAATACGGTGATTTTTTCTTGACAGAAAACGGAATGTATCTGAGAATGTTTGGTGGGTCAAAGACACCTTATCTGCTGCCCAACTATGCAACAGATTATATCATCCATAAGGAGGCTGTAAGACAAGTATTTATTGACGGAGTTGGTCATTTCTTATTTTCAAAGAAGAAGGTTGTCTACCCACCCTTACCATTTAAGTTAGGCAGCCATAGTTTCGCCAATGTAAAACAAACTCCTGAATTTATAGAGGAACTAGAAAAGTTCCATTTTGGGGAGATGACCTTCAGGAGAAATGACACTCATGAAAGAATGGCCGAGCATTGCAGAAAACACAAGGTGTTTTATGAGTACACCCATCATTTCGACAATGATGAATCCGTGTTCAGAAGAGCCCCGAACATGACAGCACTCAATAAAAGGTTCAAACCGAAGCACTCCACCAAAGGTGGGAAAGGATCCGAACAAGTGAGGGCTGAGCAGGCTAAGGCTGAGGAAACAGCCCGAAGAATAAGAGAAGAGGCCCAAAGGCTAGAAGAGGAGGCTGCGGAATGGCTCCAGAAAGGAGAAGAAGAAAAGAGGAAAGCTGCCCAAGATGCAGCTGAAAGAGCAAAAGAAACAGCTAGAGAAGCCGAGGAGGCTGCTAAGCAAGCAGCTGAGGAAGCCCAGAGAAGGCTGAATGAAGAGCTTCGCAAATAGGAAGCTGAGAAGACAGAATTGATACAGCAATCAGCTTCTGAAATACCACCAGAACAAAGTCAGGGTGAAGAAAACCCTGAGGTGCAGACCATGCAAGTGCTCACTACTATCACTCCTACAACTTCCACGCTTCAGTTAGTGCCCTTTGCACACAAAAACGGGGAAGAATTCCCTGATTTTAGCACAGTATACTATGATAGGGCTACCAAAAGGATTATGAGGAGAACTGAGCAAAAGATAGAGGCTGAAGGAATGACCAGCACAATGATAACTGATAAAGCTGTGATGTTCGGGACAGATAAAGATCCAAAGTTTGTCATAAGGGCTGGCAGGGCAGCAATAGACGCTACGGAGGACAATGTAGATCGAATGATGAAGGAGATAGACTCAACCAAGAAAACCTCCGCTCAGCTGAAGGACACCCTCAGGAAGGAAAGAGAAGATGGAAACAGGCTGAAAAGAAAGTATGAGCATGTGCTTAAAGAAATGGAAGCCACGAAGAGTGAAATCCATGCCATTCAACAAGAAGTACAGGTGAAAGAAACAACACAAGAAGCCCTGGGAAAAGCCCAGCAGGAGATTCAAGTTTTAAAGGATGAAAAGGAGCAGCTGAGGGTAAAGATGGAAGACCTGATGGAGCAACAAAAGATCATATATGAATCCAATACCTTGAGCATTAAGGAGCTGGAAAAGCAGCTGGAAGAAGCAAAGGCACAGCAGGTCAATCTGCAGCCAGTTAAAGATCACATCTTAGCTCAGAAAGCTAAGGTACTGCACCTGCAGAATGCTCTAGAGGAGGAAAGGTGTCAGGTCCTCTAGATCGATGGCAGACTGGATGAAATTTTAGACACAGCTTCTTGTTTTGTGGACAGGTCGCAAGACATACTTGAAGTACTGACCTCAAGGATAACCCGAATGGAGGATGACAAAGAAGTCCCAGCTGAGCTAGTAGTCAAAGATAAACAAGCTTTGAAACGGGACCATGACCTGATAGAATTTGCCGTCAACACTGCAGAATATTTTCAGAAAAATGTCAAGAAAACAAAGGGAGCATGCTCCGAATTCTTTAAAAGAGCCCTGGTCGCCTACAATCGTTGTCAGGCAGAAGCTGGGCAGAGATTACAAGAGTTCCCAACTCATGATGCATTCGCAGAAATGTTGCAGAAAAGGCAACAAGATGAGGAAGCCAAAGTGAAATGCATCAGTGCTATTGATGAACAAATCCTCAGAAATGAAATAGGCCACTCGGCCATTAGCGTACAGCTCTTGGAGGAACAGGTACGGTTGAACCCGGCCAGAATTGAAGCCATTCGGAAGCAAGCTGACAAATTCGAGCTGAACATTCAGTTTCTGGAACCTAGCTCGTTTGAGAGTCTCGCTGCTGAAGCAGCAGCTTGGAGAAAATTCTTGGAAGACCAAGCGGGCCCCTCCTCATGAGAAGGACTGGTCAAACTTTTGTATAATTTAATATTTTGTAAAAGATTGTGGGAAATTGAAACGTTGGGGAGCCCAAAGGTCACTTTGGGCAACCCAACCAATTTTTCTTTTTGTATAAAACTAGGGAAAATAGAGAAGTAAAGGGCTTTTTCCCAGTTAGACTGGAGGACTTATTGTAAGAAGAACTACTTCATTTTGCAATAAAGAGTTGGTTTACCTGTTGGAGAAAGAACTGTGAAGTGTTCCAAATGCTGTACCATGGACGGCGGAAAGATGAATTACTTTGTTTTCCAGCTTATGTCTGTGAATCGTGAGATTGTTCTAACTTTATGACCTATGTCTGGTTGAATAATTTCTGATTTTATTTATGGAAATTTCACTTAGAGTAATGCATGTGTTTGTATATAACAATTGGCTATCTGGTTGTTAGAATATTTTCTCACTCATGTGTTGTAAACGTAAATAACAGCTATCTGTAATTTTGTTTATCATACATGAAAGTAGTACATTAGTCACAAATAATCATTTTTTGGCTCCTCGGGGATAGATAGTTAGTCATCTCATTTCATAGTTGCATAAGTGGTTTAGATGTTTGTGAGCATAAGACGAGAGGTAAGAACCTGCGCAGCACATTGTGTCGTTCCTTGCATCTTTATCACCCTGCATGGTTAATATAGGCATATGCATTGCATATATTAAGTCAAAATACAAATTCCGGTGGACCGGGCCGCAACCGGTAAACCATTGTTGTTACTTTGACCTACGGTAGCCGGACCGTAAACCGGACGGATTCCCTATACCAAACAGTCAGCGGGCTAGTTGGGAACGCTGATTGGGGAGAATCCCTTACTGTTGCCGCCTGCGAATTTCTAGGCCTCAACACCTTCACATAGAGATGCTGGATGAACACACGTTAAAACCCTTAGATCTGAAGTAACTCCTTGTATTAGAAAGGTAGATCGATTACACAATTCCTCATTACAGCGAATACAATGAATTGATTATATTTTCAACAACCCCTGGTTCGAAACGGTTCTCCATATTTATACAATGTAAATCATAACATCCTATCCCTATTATGGGGCAGCCATGAAGATCTCTGATCTTCATGTGCCCTAAATGACAACAGTTGTTACAAACGTGGCAGGATGAAAGATAAGAAATATAGGGAAACTGTTAATCGACCCAGGAGTAATGATATCTTCATATCATAGCTACACATGAGTAGCAACGCACTATTGACCTCCAAATCTGACGCATTCTATTACAGCTATCTTTGTACAGCTTTGCCTGGGATAATACACTAGGACCGCATTCCTTGGGCAATGGTAGGATGGATGGTGATCAGCTTGAGCGATGAATTCCCATCCTTTTCATAGCATGTTCAGCCCGATCTTCCTGCAGTCTATATATCTCAAAATACCTTTATAAACCATCATATGTTAGCATATTGAGAGATATGAAGGCTTCATTATCACAATCATAAGTATTAATAAAATAAAACAATAACCAATCATACCTTGATGGATTGAAGAGTAGAGTGAGGGTAAAACATTTATTTGGCATGCTCAATGGGGTAGGATAGGACAAAAAGAGGTAATTAAGGATAAAACTCTCATGTAGCATGTCCTCATGCAACAACCTCCATTATTCTGAATCCGAATCTTGCACTGTGCTCTGTTCATGGAGAGAAGAGAAGTTGTAGGGGAAGTCAGACGTTCCTTCTTTTTCTATGAACCCTCTGTGGGCAATCCAATATCTCCAGCATTGATGCTCCTCTACCTTGGTTAGTGAGAAATCCATCCTGTATGGTTTTGTTGGCCACCAGATGAGGGGAAATTTAAATTTCAGGCCCAACCAATTAGCCCCACACTCCCTGATACATCCAACATAACCTTCAACCTTGGAAAGTGCCTATTCAAAATTTCTAAAATAATAGGGGTCTCTGCTCCTAAGTGTAGGAGAGGAAACCTGCCATCTATGCTTACTTCCTTCCAACGATGCTTGTTGGTGTATAGAAATATGGTTGGTATAGGTAGAAATAACTTCCTCCTGCAGTTCCATTAAGTGTCGATTCTGGATGGGGCATGAGAGCAAACTCCTGTGTCGAGCAAGAAAAATACCAGGATTTTGAGGCTCACTTTGAACCCACAGATTAGAGTGAGCTTCATTGTGAGAAAATGTTTGAAAAGACCTTTCCCATTGAGCATGATTGCTCACAAAAGAAGCAAATGCCCTCAACTGAACATCTCTTGAAAAAGGGACAGGATTTAAATGGCAGTCCAGAGGGCAAGCCATCTCATGCAAATATAATTCACACAACAAATTTTGATCTTCAAAATTGCTTCTTAAAAACATTTCCAAGAATTTTGTTGAGGTTGTTATCTCAAATGACATCCCTTCTTTCACAGCTCTCAACTTAAACCAAACAAACTGTTCAAATAGAAAGACGGGGTAAGAAGAAGAAGGTACCCTAGTGCCCAGGAGTTATTGAGAAAGAGCATACATCTGCTCTTTTTCCTTCTGCATAGACTGGAACTTTTTCAGCGCCCTTAAATTTCTCTGTAGCTCTTCTTCTCGACGTCTCTGGGTCATACGTTCTTCTACCCATTTCTCCTCTAGTCTCCTGATAATATTTTTATGCTCAGTAAGGGAAACTATCCCTTCTTGGTATTCTTCCAACTGGCTCTTCCATTTTATTACCTCCATTCTTAGAATTGAGATTTCTGCTGTAGGGTTCAGGGCTTCTTCTTCATGATGCTCCTCCCTGTCATAATCTAGGTCAATGAAATTTTGAAGGGGATCAATCCATACTTTGTCACCTGATGTGCCACATTACACATCTGAAGCTATTTCTAGGGGTGTTGGTTCTTGTGTGACAACAACCTTTTATGGACTCTCTTCAGCAACAACATCCACCACTCTTGGAGATGCTGGTTCTTGTGTAATAGCGTCTTCTTTCTGGGGTTCTCTCGTGGAAATTTTGGTAGTTGACTGTCAGGATGTTGGTTCTTGTGGAGCAACTTCCTCTTGAATTTTAATTTCATTTTCTACCTAATCATCAGCTGCTATCTTAGCCAGGGGCTATGAGGCTACTGGTTCTTGTGTGACAGAGCCTTGTTCTTCTTTTTCCTCATGCTGCTGAGATTGGATGTCTTCTTCAGTATGCATCTGTTCCTCAAGGATTTCAGTATCACCTGAGGGTTGTGTTTGAACTTGTTCATCTTCAACCCAATCCATATCAGGAATGACATCCACTTCAGGGTTATTTTCTTGTTGCATTTCAAGATTCCCTACTGCAATTTTCAAGGATGTTGGTTCTTGTGTGACAACATCCTGACTCACTTATTCATCTCCCTGCTATTGTGGCTCCTTTTCTAGTATTTCCATGTCCTGGGACAATTCTAGAGTCGTAGTACAAAATTCTTTATTAAATTCCAGAGTGCCTTCAATTCCTGGTTCTCCTCCCACTTGGACAGCCACTTGGACAAGAACATTCAAGGATGCTAGTTCTTGTGTGACAGCACCCTGTTCAACCCCATCATTGCCTTGCTGTTGTGGTTCCACTTCTATGATTTTTGTGTCATGGGAGGATTCTGGAGTTACAGTGCAATCTTCATCCATAAAATCGGGAATAACTTCATCCCTTGGTTTCTCTATCCCAGAGTTAGTGGCAATTTCAGCAAGAATATTTAAAGATGTTCGTTCTTGTGTGACAGCATATTCTTTCTCTGGAACTTTCTCCTCCTGAAGTTTTCCTTTGGGAGTCCCATCTTCTCTCAACTCAGGTTGTCCCTGTCCTTCCTTAGTTGTAGGTGCAGACTGTTATGTTGTAAAGGCATGAATTACAATCTTGTGGCCTGATTCTTTAAATATTTCTCCACAGGTGGGACAGACCACTCTTTCTTCCTCATTGCCAGGCTCAGTAGGATTTGATCCTTCCAATTGATCTGCAGCTTCCACTAATGTGTGCAGCTTCCTTTCACCTTGTTTTCTGCACGCTTCTTTCCAATTTTCCAATTCCTTTCTGAGTGTTTGGACTTCCTCTTTTAATAGCCTATTTTCGAACAAAATTCCTTCAATTTGGGGTTCTTCTTCAATCGACCTTTCTGGGGCATCAATTGGTCTGGGTTTAAGAATGGGGAACTCAATTTGTGCTTCTAAGGTTGCCCATATTTCCTTTGCTACTTTTGCTGCTGCAACCGACCTAGTTCTTTTCATTCTTATTGGTGGAGATACCTTAATTTCATCCATTGATCTCCTCATTTTTCTTTGTGGTGCTGGATTTTCTAGATTCATAGATGAGGTAGAAGGAATGTTCCCAGTTCCAGTATTTTCTTGTTCCTTGGGATGTTCTTCCTCAATCAAAGTTCCTCCCCATTCAGGTGAGGATTCAATGGTCACCAACTCAGTATTTTCTTCTGTTGCCATGGCTCTGTCATCTTCGGGTTCAATTGTCATAGCATCTAATGCTGCTCCAGTTTCACCCTCTATTGTCAGAGCTACCCTATTATTTAGTACTTCCACGGGGTTTTCATGTACATCTTCTCTCAATTGTTCTGCTTGTACCCCTGGTTCATCCTATGATCCAGTCTCATCTCCCCCCCCCAACTATATTGGAGGGGCTCCGAGCCTCCTGTTGTGTTTCATTTCCCCCCAACTGTGGATGGACCTGCGCTTCTTCTATTGGAATATCGGGAAAAGGAGCAGGTTCCTGAACTTGAGCTGTAAATTGCTCCCAGGTTATACTGTGTTGAGCAAGGGTCCTTAAGATTATTAATTTAATGAGGCCATGATGGGTCAGTGAGGAGAGTGGATGTTTGGCAACTCGAACGAACCTCACCATATGATGTAAATCATTGAGAAAATAATATGGAATATTTAACAGAACCCTGTGACGGAGATGAGATAGTAAAGGGAATTCAGAATTATAGACTGTTTGGTACCTACCTTCGAAGGTGATATATTTCTTGAGGAAAACAACGACATGATTCCATGGTCGTGGCAATGACTGTAATACTATCCCCCTTTTTGTCGCTTGAACCTGCTCACCCTCTATTAGAAAGTCATGTACTGTTGCAGTAGTGGGGACTCGACGTCCAAACCAAGCCCTTCCCACCTGAGGAATACCAGTGACCTCAGCCATGATGGCTTCAGAAACTTCAATGCACAATCCCCAAACCTCTGAGTGAGTTTCTGTGAGGTTCAAAGCAAACTGTAAGGTTGCTTCATGGTGAAATCCATTCAGACGTTTGAAAAATTTTGTCCAACCGGCAGCTTGAAAGATAGAGAAGACTGCAGCGTTTTTCTGAGTTCTTGTGTGTTTGAAGGTTCATAACGAGCCGGAATCCCCATGTTTCTGACTTCAGAATTATTTTGCAGTTCAACAGATTACAGACTCCAACAATGGAGGTTACAGCACAGAGTATGCATGCAAATTTGGAAAGTTTCAGCGCACTGGATTATTTGAAATTTTATCCCAAATTGGGAAAGGTGGCGATTATTAGGTAGCATAATTAGTCTTTACGTCACACAAGCAGAGAGTTAATCGATGCAATAATGGGCATAAAAAGGGAGGTACGACTGATATTGTAAAATCATATTGATACTTAATCAAGTGGTTAATCAAAGCCATACCTTCAGAAATGCGCGCTGGATGTCCTTTGGAGAATAATAGAACATGTGGTTGCAGACATTGCAGAAGCTGAACTTGTGCGCTATGCAGTCATTAAATGTAATCATTATTACAGAGGTGTTGTAATAACCTTTTCCATCGAGAAAGAAAAAACCATTGTGTCAAAATGGTCGGAAATATGATGAATATTACATTATGAGTCAAATTGTCGGCATCAAGAATCGGAGCCATATCTAGAGGAGTTGTTATCGTCCAAAAAGATATGTTAATAACACAAGAGTCACAGCTGCAGGTCATAAAGAAATCAAATTAGAGGCGCGGCCTTCAATGATAGAAAAATCAGCTAAATATAGAGGAGTTGCAGCTGCGGGAAAAGATGTCGCAGCTACCAGAAAAGATGTCGCAGCTGCAGGAAAAGAGGGAAGAAAATGTTAACCAGACAGACCGAAAAATGGTGTCGCAGCTGCCGGAAAAAAGGTGTTGTAGCCGCCGGAAAAAGGGTGTTGTAGCTGCCGGAAAAAGGTGTTGCAGCCGCCGGAGAAAGGTGTTGCAGCTGCCGGAAAAAGGTGTCACAGCTGCCAGAAAATGGGTGTCACAACTACGACAAATTTATTTAAGGGAGAAAAAAATTGGTGCACGAAGTCACAGAAAAATGACTTTTGGTCGACAGGCCCGATCTGACCACCATCCTTAGGCACTTCCTTGCACATTTTGGAAAAACAAAAAAATAGATCAAGTGCAAAAATAACAAAACGAAAAAAAACAACAATTATTTATGTACAATGATTCATACGCTATTTACAGTGATCAACTAAGGATTGACAGAGGCAGAGAAAAATTCCTGCCCTTGTGCTAGCTGGTAATCTAGATCAGTGGCAATTTGCAAGATAAATGCATCCTTTGAAATTGGTTTACGGTACAGTCGCAGCCTGTGACCATTGGCAAATAATGGTGCGTGATTTTCATCGATAGTTACCAGGCAAACTTTGTCGTTATCAAATACCTTGTGTACTAGGTATGGGCCCAACCATCTTGTGCGTAATTTTCCCTTGGAATCTCTTTTGAATATGGAATCGTATAATAGTGCCTAGTCTCCCTCATAGAAGACCTTCTTTTTGATGAATCGATCATGCCAATTGGATCTCTGTTGTTGAATTAACACTGTCTGGTCCACTGCAGCTAACCGATTCTCGTCCAGTTTATTCAGTTGGTTCAATCTTCTTTTCTGGGCTTCAGTTACATCCAGGTTTACTTCTGTGGCCTTCTTCAAGGTCTTGATTTCAAATTCAATTGGAAAGATGGCAATTTTTCCATACACTAAGTCGTAAGGAGAGAAACCTGTGGTGTTACGCCAAGTGGTGCGATATGCCCATAGTGCTTCCAGAAGCCTGTCATCCCAATCTCTACGATGGCTCTTGACTGTCTTGGTGAGGATAGCTTCAATAACTTTATTAGTGCTTTCCACCTGGCCATTGGCTTGGGGATGGTAAGGTGAAGCTACCCTATGCTGAACATGATACTTCCGTAGCAGAGCTTCAAATTGATGCGACATAAACTGTGGTCCTCCATCAGTAACTAATTCCTTAGGTACCCCAAAATGGGTAAAGATTTCATTGTATAGGAAGTCAATCACAGTCTGGTCATTAGCTTTCACTAGAGCTACAACTTCTACCCAATTTGTCATATAATCGGTACAGACCAAGATGTAGGCTTTCTGCTTGGAATGGGGGCTGATAGGGCCAACGAAATCCAGAGTCCATCTATCAAAGGGTTCAATTACTGATTGTGGTTGCAGAGGCATTTGATCTAATCTGTTGGGCTGACCCATCCTTTGGCAGCTATCACAAGACTGGACATATATTTTTGCATCCCTGAAAAGAGTTGGCCAATAGTATCCCATTCTCAGCGCTTTGTGTCCTATCCTTCTATCTGCAAAATGTCCCCCACAAGGTTCATCATGGCAAGCCTTCAGTATATGAAAGATTTCATCTTCCCTTACAGATATTTTGATTTCAAGATCAGGACCTGTGTAAAAGAGGTGACCGTTTCCCAACAATACCTGGCACTTTGCTGGATGATTTTTCTCTTTTCTCTTTTGGACATATGTGCCGGAAGCTTTCCTAGCACCAAGTAATTAGCGACATATGCATACCAAGGAGCATGAGCTAAAACTGCAAATAAATGTTCATCTGGAAAAGAGTCCTCAACAGGAAAATTATCATCACTATTAGTGAAACGAGATAAAAAATCAGTGACAACATTTTCTTTTCCAGTTTTATCTATGGTGGTAATATCAAATTCCTATAATAATAAGAGCCATCTAGTCACTCTGGCATTAGTGACAGGTTTATTCATTAGATATTTAATGGCAGAGTGATCAGTGTGCACAAATGTAGGATATCCAGTAATGTAGTGTCAAAATTTGTTAATGGAGTAGACAATAGCTAAGAACTCCTTCTCGGTGATAGTATAATTAAGTTCAGCAGGGGCCAAGTTTTTACTAATATAATAAATTGCATAAGGTACTTGACCATCCTGCTGTCCTAAAACTGCTCCAATAGCAATGTCAGAAGCATCTGAAGAAATGTGGAAGGGTAGGGTCCAATTGAGCCCTCTTAAGATAGGAGATGTGAACAGCTTCTCCTTAAGCTTAACAAACGCTATCTGGCATGCTTCATTCCAAACAAATTGCACATCCTTCATTAACAATGAAAACAAAGGAGAAGCAAGTTTGGAAAAATTTTCTATAAATCTTCGGTAGTATCCAGCATGTCCTAGGAAACTTCGCACCTCTTTTTGAGTTGCAGGAGTAGGTATATTTTTTATTACCTTGATTTTTTAGGGATCCACCTAAATGCCATCAGCAGAGATGAAGTGCCCCAATACTACTCCTTCACTCATCATCATATGGCACTTTTCAGTGCTTAAAGAAACCTAGGTCTGTTCAGAGCAAGTTAAAACTTTTTTCAAATTTTCCAGTGCTTCTTCGAAATCGTGCCAAAAGGAGTGAAATCATCCATAAAAAATTCCATACTGTCATTAACTAATTCTGAAAATATGTCGATTACAGCTCTTTGAAATGTTGTTGGTGCATTACATAAACCAAAGGGGAGCACTTTGTAAGCAAACGTTCCCCAGGGGCAGGTGAAGGCAGTTTTATCTTGGTCTTCAAGAGCAATCTCAAGATGATTGTACCCGCTAAACCCATCCAGGAAGGAGAAGAAATTTTTCCCTGATAGGGTGTCGAGTACTTGATTGATAAATAGCAAGGGAAAGTGGTCTTTTTGTGTGGCTTTGTTCAACTCCCTATAGTCGACACAAACTCTCCATTTACCATTTTTCTTGGGTACAATTACGAGCGGGGAGATCCACTCGCTGTCTGAAATAGGATATATGAATCCTGCTTCCAAGAGTTTCTGAATTTCTTCCTTCACTATGTCCCTAAGATTGGGGTTCATTTGTCATTGAGGCTGGCACATAGGCTGGGAGTCACTTTTAATATAAATATGATGGGTGCACAGGTTAGAGGGAATACCCCTCATGTCCGTATACTCCCAGGAAAATGCCCCCTTGTATTCTTTCAAGAGACTGATTAGGCGCTTCTATTTATCTAAGGAGAGGCTGGGGTTAATATTCAGAGTTTTTCTAGACTCTACCTCAATGGGAATACTTTTCGAATTTTTCAATACTGGGATTATGTGTGTGTCACTGACTAGTGCTTCTTCTGTGAGATTTTCTTGTTCTTCTTTACCCAGAGTAATGTTCAGGATTTGATAAAATTATTTATTGACTGAGGTGGGTTCATTGATGAAGTTATTAATGGCATCGTCTTCAATTTCATCTTTAAGGTTAAGGCTTTCCCTATAGTTAATAATGGCTGAACGCCCTCTTCTTCCTCTGACTCCATCCATAAAGAAGTTTCAGCTTCTATACTCGGCCGAGATGGATGATAGAGAGTGAGGTTCTTAGTCTTGGTGCCATCTGATATGGTAATAGACCCAGATCGACAGCTGATGCAAGCATCAGTTGTGGCTAACCAAGGCCTTCCTAGGATCAATGGGTGTCCTCCCAGCTGCAACTTAGGTTGTAAAACCAAGAAGTTAGTAGGATACTCCCAAGAGTCAACTGAGATGATGACGAGATCATCCAGAATTCCTTCAGGTTTAATGGCGGATGTATCTGCCAGTTCTAAAAAAGTGGGTGTTGGCCTAAGATTAGTGAGCCCAAGTTTTCTTACAGTTTCAATTTTCATGACATTAATCACTGCTCCTAAATCTACTAGTACGTTGGGTATCTGTGTATGCCCAATCTGCATAGTGACAGTGGGGTTCCCAGGATTGTCATATTTGGCCAACAGGGTTTTTCCTATTATTGATGCAGATAATTTACCTATGACGTGGACAGTGGGAGGATCTCTAGGTTTCCTCCCTAGTTTCTTTGTGCACAGGTCCCGAACAGTTCTAGCATAGATAGGTATGTCTTGAAGAGCTTGAAGGAGGGGAATTTTAACATAAATATTCTTTAACTCTCCTAAGAGGTTAAACTGAGGTTATCCCCCTACCCTTGGTAGCATTAATCTCTTGGGATATAGTGGTTGCCTAATCAGCTGGGTAGGCTATGTATTGCTAGATTTATCATTTTGTGTTTCAGTTGTCCCATTAGTGGGATGTTCAACATCTTCAATGATGGGGGTCGTATCGGATAGATGTTGTGGATTCATCCCTTCTTCATGTACAGATGGTGGAACATCTTCTATGATTACAGGCTCTACTATTTTTCCTGACCGTAAGCAAATATCGTTGCAAGGCACAGGAGAAAGGGAGTAGGCAGACATGTTGACAGTCTCAAATTGATGGACTGTTTTATTGTTTGGGTTAGGATTAGGTTGAGCAGGCAGCTAAGGTCGTGTCGGTATATTAGGGGCAGAATTGTTCTGCAACTGCAGCTGCGACTCCTGATGAGGGTATTGAGGATATTGAGGATATTGACGAGGGTATGGTTGTTGTTGATGTGGAGGTTGTTGAGGAAACTGGTTCCCTAGATGGAAATTCCTCCATCCAGGAGACCAAGAAGTTGGTTGGTGTGGTGGCTAAACCCAGGGATTCCATGAGTTATAATTTTGCATTGAAGGTTGAGAAGGGTTCCACTGAGAATAAGATGAAGGGAATTGTGTATTCACATTTTTCATATTATTCCAATTACTCATGTTATTCGAAAATGGAAATGAGCTTGGGGTCATACCTTGGTTTCGAGGCTGCCAAGGCTTCTTTTGTGCAATGAAGTAGGCCGGTTCCACCTCTGGAGTTTATGCCTGCAGAACAACCTTCACTCGGGGAAGTGAGGGGCATTCTTTTGTGTCGTGGTTTAGCTCGCGCAGCTGACACACTTCTACCTTGTCAAGCAGGCACTCCTTCAGAGGGTGGTTCTTTCTACATCGAGGGTAGAACACACCTAGTGTGAGATCCTCTACTGCCTGTTGTTGCTTTTCCCTCAGGACGTCGATTTTCAAGGAGATAGAGGTCATCATTTCTGTTTTGAAATTTTCAAGGAGGTTGCCTATCTCTGCATGGGTGGCTCCTCCATTAGATGACTTATGAGTTCTGTCGAAGACATCACGTTCTAGCTTATCCCGTTTGTCCCGCCTGTTATTCCTGGAAGATCCATTGGAGTACCTTTTGCATAATTCCACAATCTTCTCGAAAGACTCCTTGGAGATATCCCCCTTTCCTAACAGGTTTAACATATCTAGGAAATCATCCCTAATCCCGTGAAGCAGGATTATCTTGAGCACATATAACCCCATGTTCGTCTGTCCAGCTCTTTGCACATTGTATAAAATCCTCTCTACAAAATCTTCCAAACTTTCGTCTTCCTTCTGCACCATTTTGAACAATTCTTCTCTCTTGTCCTTAGTGTTGCAATATTCCTGATATTTCTCCAAAAACACCTGTTTCATCCTGTCCCAATTAGTGACAGTTCCACCTCCTAGGCTCATGAACCAGCGTAATGCATTGTCCTTCAAAGTGGTAGGGAAGAGCTTCAACTTTTGTGCATCGGTGATGTAGTCGTAGCTGCGAAAGAGGATATCAAACTCGAAAAGAAATTCATCTAGAACCTCTACCGCTTTTCCATGGAAGCAAGGCAATAGCGATGGAGATATATTTTTCATAGGGGTTGTTCCTTCCAGCTGTTGAATTGGGAATTGAAGTGTAGCCATCGTTCCTTCAGGAAGGAAATGATCTTCATGATGATGGTTTTCCCCCATTGCCTCTTCCTCGTCAGATTCATGTCTATTACTCATTCCTTCTTCTGTTTCCTCCTCTTTGTTCCTCTATTCATTCTTTTCTTTGTTCCTCTCCTCGTTCTTCTCTTCGTTCCTCTCCTCGTTCTTCCACTGATCAACAATCTTCTGATGGAACTATGTCCACTCTTCTTCAGTTACAACCTTCTCGTAAATGTGATAGATTGGACTTCTATCAGCAGATCCTGTTGTACCAACTTTGTCCTCCTCTGCAGGGATATTTGAGGATGTCGCGACTGCTCGTGTGTTCTCCACTGTTGATCCTGACGCTGGCGCCCCAGGATCGGCAGGGATTCTTCTGATAGGTGTTTCCTGATGGCAAGCCCTAGTGGATGAATAAGTTTTGTCAACAAGATCGTCAATGAATGTTCTTCTACCCAATTGTGGACCTCGACCACGACCTTGACCACCTGCACTGTTAGTATTTTGTGGGGTTTTGGGAGTTGGAAGATGATTACGCTTTACCCTTCTTTTATTCATACAACCCAAATCATTACAACAAAAAATTAAAGAGACTGAATAGAAACAATTACAGGATGCAACTAATGATGGTGTTTAATTTTTATCCTCCCCGGTAATGGCGCCAAAATGTTGGGCACCCAATATGCAAATGAATTACAACTAACATACAGAGTGTGCAATATTTATTATCAACTTAGGGAAGTCTTGTATTTCAAGGATAACATGCACAATATATGCTTAAACACTAAATTACTGTAAATGAACAATCCTATCCTCTATTCTGCTATGATCATCCCAAGAATCTACTTAATCTAGTTACCTTCTAAGGAATATAATCACAATTACCTTCTGTTGTTCTTGATCTAAGAATGGAAAGATGAAAGTCACATCTAGATTACATTTGTAGAAAAAGGGAAATTCTATTTCAAACCACTTAATGATTAACCCAACTATCTTAATCTGATTATTCTAGAAATTCAAAGACATAAATTGAATATTAATCTAGAGATTCAAAATACAGAAATCGAGTTCCGCTGTTCTATGAATTCGAAGTACAGAAATGAAATTCTGCAATCATAAAAATAAGAGACAAGGTGCAAGGATTCATGGAAACAACAACTAAAATATCTAAGGATGAACAGAGCTGTTACAGTTACCACACAAATTGCATAAGGAATAATTACCTACTTAGTCAACTGTCACATCATGCCACTACAGGTATCCAAGAGATGCAATCAACAACAAACTGTAAATCCACAACTTGTTACAGCTTCCTACGAAGAAATAAAATTAACATAACATCACACAACAAAATAATTGAAATGCCTAATTTAACTCAGCAATCCATGTGGAAGGTGGGCCCAGCCTTTACACAGAGATGCTGGATGAACACACATTAAAACCCTTAGATCTGAAGTAACTCCTTGTATTAAAAAGGCAGATCGATTACACAATTCCTCGTTACAGCTAATACAATGAATTGATTATATGTTCAACAACCCCTGGTTCGAAACAGTTCTCCATATTTATATAATGTAAATCATAACATCATATCCCTATTATGGGGCAGCCATGAAGATCTTTGATCTTCAGGCGCCCTAAATGACAACAGCTGTTACAAACGTGGCAGGATGAAAGATAGGAAATATAGGGAAACTGTTAATCGACCCAGGAGTAATGATATCTTCAGATCACAGCTATACACAAGCAGCAGCGCACTGTTGACCTCCAAATCTGACGCATTCTGTTATAGCTATCTTTGTATGGATGGATGGTGATCAGCTTGAGCGATGAATTCCCATCCTTTTCGTAGCATGTTCATTCCGATCTTCCTGTAGTCTATATATCACAAAATACCTTTATAAACCATCATATGTTAGCATATTGAGAGATATGAAGCCTTCATTATCACAATCACAAGAATTAATAAAATAAAACAATAACCAATCATACCTTGGTGGATTGAAGAGTAGAGTGAGGGTAAAACATTTATTTGGCATGCTCAATGGGATAGGATTGGACAAAAAGAGGTAATTAAGGATGGTCAAAAAGGGCCATTTCTGGGCCCAACAAAAAAAAAGTAAAACGAAGTAATCATAGATCACAATGAAAGTAATGAAAACCCCCTGATCGAAGATGAAGAAAACCGAGGGAGTTGAGGTCCCCCTGCAAAAACGCTCCAGCCAAAACGCCCTCTTGTAAGCAAAACAATGATAGCAGAAAAATATAGATCTCACAAGAATTTCCACAATGCTAGGAAGTAGAATACTATCCAATCGCCATTTGAAAACATTAGATGCAAATCAAATCCTAAAAACATCCACAAAAAAAGTCTTTCTATTATTCAGATCTAAGAGCCAAAGACCTCTTACAAATGAGAATCTCTCTCATTTAAATAGAAATGAGAGAACCACAACCATAACTGAATCCTAACCACTTTCAAAACGAGTGTCTAGGATTAAAAGATAAAATGTTCTAATCAATGGTTGAGATGAGCTCAACATACAATACTTGGATCAATATAACCATAAAGTACCAAAGTGTACTAAATCACCCATAAAGAGGGTAACCCACTCAACAAGAAATAAATGAAGCACATGGTGGGTCCAATGAGTGTTTGACTAACTCCCTGTGGGTGTCCCCATGGCACAATAAAATAAAATAATAATTTGATTCTTTGACTTTGTGCCTTCTTGAGGAAATCGTGAGCCTCCCAAAAGCTCCAGAAAATAATATAAAAATGCCCAAAAATAGGTGTGGGCCCAATCAAGTGCTGCAACTGCTGGAGAAGGCGTGGAGGACATCAATCTCATCATTATGACTCATACCATGTCATTTCCTTGCCTCAGTATCCTAAATCGATTTATTCAATAGCCATTTAATCATTTTTTAATCTACCTTGGGAAACGTGATCCTACCAAAACATCCTCCCAGGGTGCCTGCGTTGTCAAACTGAGCCCACCAGGATCTCTAGGATGGGGGTATTATGGTACAAACAAGTGGATGCACCCCCTATTCCCATACAACGCCCTGGGAGATCCAACTAAAACATCTCCCTGCTCAAACATATCAACCTGTGAAAAAAAACTGCATTAGAAAGAAAAAATGAGCTTGATCATATATGCAAGTGGCCAGAACTAGAAATAAACTGTCTCATTAGACTCAGAGAGTCCAAATCCATCTAAGGTGTATACTCATACCCCTCATAGGTCTCTATCTGATCATCAATCATATCCAATAAATAGTATAACCATCTACCATTGATCAGACACCAATAATAACTCAAAATGTCATCCATCTGCTGCAAGTGTAAAAGGCTAAGACATGCTCTACAACTCATTCAAGTAACAATCACAACAAGTAGCATTCATTTCATTGGCGGTACATTAACCAATACATATACAAGGTTTTATTTATTATTACTCAGACTTAGACGTTCAAGACTATACTCACTTCATAGTTGTAGCCAATTTGCTAGTGAAGGGTGAAGGATGAAATTGACAGGCTAAGGAAACTGATGACTTCCTACTTAACATCTTGACACTTTGGATATGGAAAGGGAATACTCACTATAACCAATGTCGGACAAACAACAACACAAGGAATGGTAGTGCCTCACAAATGGGTGAGTTGTTTAGAGAATGCTTATTCAACTTATGCATCATGACTACATCAAGCTTGATCTAGGTTCATTAGGACCATCAATTTTATTCCAAAGCCTTTTTGGCCTATATGACCCTTTGGGACTTCACCAGTGCTTAAAAGTACAGATAATCGCAGCTTTCATCCAGGACATATTTATTTTTATAAGGTCAACAATATTTGGATATAGTATATTTTTAACCATTGCTTTTTGGACCTTTTCTTATACTCTTCAAGGAGTATTTTAGCATTTCATTGCTCTTGTCCTCTTTACATATGTTAAGAAACACAGTTTTATCATTTTCATTTTCCATGGGCGCATATTCAATATTTCCAATCCATGTAGTACCTAAGCTTTCAGTTTTAGCCAACAACATCTCAAGTGACCAGGGGGAGTTCTGCACAGTGCCAAACATCGGGACAATCGACCAGAATTATTTAGGCATACAATCCAACTTACCAAAGGCAAGTTTTGTCACCAACTCAGAGCCGAGACACAATATAAACAGGGAGGCTTGTCCAACAAAATTTCTAGCGGGGAAAAAGATCCTCCATGCCATAAGTCAAGAAGTCAATCGGGTTGAAAACTAAACTGGGAGGTAATGGATGGGTGAAGACAATGAATGATGGATCCAACACTTAGCAAGCCAAAACAATGGTGGAAATGACTACCTCTATTCTCCCTAAGGAGGGTAAAACTAATGAGTATAGATCAAGAACTTCCAAGTCTAAGTAAGGA
>LPNX010910890.1:167237-293251 GCA_001517045.1 Pseudotsuga menziesii | reverse complement strand
TCTGGTTGATTAATTCCTTAATCACAGCTACGCCTAAAGAGGTCGCAGAAGAAGAGTTTTTCTCTCACTCCAAGCAGAAGCTGAAAAATTCGGACATCCGGGGAGTAATCGTGAGAATGGTGGAAAAGCTTGTGCTTAATGGTTTTAAACACCTTTGTTCATCTCATTTGCAATCAGCTATAAACATCACAGCTATACTTTATAAAGAAGAAGCTGGCCGTGGAGGAATGAACCAAGTTGTGAGAGTTTTCCAAGATTTTCTTAGAAGCGAGATTATTGATGAGTATGATACAGTTGTTAAGCTTTTGCTGCAAGACATTGTTTACAATGTCAACGTAGTGTCGATGGACACAACGCTTTAAGCAAGCCTTTAATGACTGAGTTATAACAAATCCTGTACAATGTCAACTTAGTGTGGATGGACACAACGCTTTAAACTTGAAGCAAGCCTTTAATGACTGAGTTATAGCAAATCCTGTACAATGTCAACATAGTGTGGATGGACACAACGCTTTAAACTTGAAGCAAGCCTTTAATGACTGAGTGATAGCAAATCCTGTACAATGTCAACGTAGTGTGGATGGACACAACGCTTTAAAATTGAAGCAAGCCTTTAATGACCGAGTTATAGCAATTCCTCACAGGATTTGCTGTAACAACAGCCATGTTATTTTGAAAAACAAATATTACTGTCATAGTTTAAAACTGGAAAATGTGCAAAATGTTCTCTGTTGTTTTTATCGGTATGAATATGTGCAAAATGTTATCGATAGAGCAGTATTTATAACAAGATGCAAACTGTTATTTGTTGTTGTTGCACATATGAATATGTGCAAAATGTTATTCCATGTTATAACAAGATCCATGCTATTTTGAAATATAAAAAATATCGTTATCACCCAAAAACTGAAAACATTTGTATGATTACTCTGCAAGAAATAAACATTTTAATCACTGTACATAAAATAATACTTCTAATTATTTTCGTCTTTACTCTACCAAAATACAGAAATGTTTGGAATTATATTGTATAACATTACATAACCTTCTATTATTAAAACAAATTTATAATAAAAATAAATATTTCTATTATATGTGTGATTTTATAAATATGGTAACATATTTTAATTAAAAATAAAAAATAACGGTAAAAATTATTGTTTTAGTTTATTTATTCAAAGTTTCCAAATTCATATATGTCTTGTGGATTTTAATATCTAACAAAATTTTTTGTAAAGAGTTATGTTGTGTTTTCAAATATTAATATATATATCATTGAATAGGTAAAAAGTGCATTTAATTAAATATTTGCTTTTGTAAATTTCAAAAAAAAAATTAACAAGTTGCTTGAATGTATGTAAAATAATTTAGTCATAAATGCATATATATATATATATAAAGTAGTTAACATATTGTTTCTAATTTATTTTAAAAAATAAAGTGTTTTTTACTAATTTTTGAAATTGACCATTAAAAATTGCAAGAGCATTTTCTATACATGTGTGTCCACTTAAATTTTTTTTACTACTTACTAAAATTGAAAAACCAAAAATTCCCTTTTGAAGAGGAGGTGATGATATTGGGTGTATATATATTTTTTATTTTTTTATTGTGTGGTTTTTATGTTGTTAATTTTTATTTTAGTTCCTTGGAAAATGTACATGGTTTTAAGAGTGTTTAAAAATCCCATAAATGATATGTCAATGAATAGACCATTTGTGGACTAATTCATCCATATGAAATCTGTCACCTAAGGTGTACCCAAAAATAGGGCTTAGGCATTAGAAAGAGTCAACATATCATTATCACTGTATCTCTCTACCTATATCTATATCAATGCCACATCATTGCCTCTTTCAACATCTACCAGTATCATTGTCTATGTTTATCTATACATGTATCACTATCTTTGTCAACTTGTACCTGTATCAATATCTCTAGCAATCCATACATGCCTCAAATCTATCTTTCAAAGAGTTCCTAGTAACAATCATCCATATATTTCATTTTCATGTTATAATAATTATAGCATACTTATTTTCAAATCATAAGATATAACCATAATCTATCCCAAGATAACCACCATGATATGTGTCAAGGTGATCACCATAATATATGCAAACATAACAATGATCTATGCCAATATCATAAAAATATCTTAGCTAAATTTCACAAAGAAATATTCTATAATAAGATTCATGCCATATCCAAGATAAAAAGATAGACCATGTAGTCCATGAGAGGCATGACCGTCACAACAAAGACCCATGTACAAAAATAATGCCTTTGTTAAGATGAATAGGAAAGAAAGAAACACTTCACGAAAACAGCCTCTATATCATTTCATCACATAATCCTTTCAATAGTATTTCCAACAAGTAAAAAAAAATTGAGTTCTAATATTGTATGGTAATTTATGTCAATCTTATTAATATTCACCAAAGAACAAAATGAATCCCAAATCTTTCCACACTAGCTCCTCTACAAAATTTTGCACATTTTCTCCATGAGTTGCGCAGTTTGGAAGAGAGAATTTAAGAGCTTGAATGGTGTTGGAATTAGAACTTTCATATCCTATTTATACCCTCCAAGGATCCTTTAGTTTATTTAAGGGTTGTTGTTTCACTTATCCTTCAATTTAGGATCTCCATGTTTTCACAGCTACATGAATGGGTTAATACCCCACTTCAAGGATTCATTATGGGTCTTTAACTTTCCTTCTTGATCACTTTGCATCTTCATCAAAGGGGATTATGGTATTATCCTCATCATACTAAGTGGGAACATCATCATTCCTTTTCGGATTTCTTTCCTCTTTATATGCACCCATCCTTACTTTTGGAGTTATGTGGGCCCATGATCAATACTTTGGGGGATTCTTCATACTTCATACCTATATTTATTTCTACCAACTTTAGGGGCTCTTTAGGGCCTTCTTTATCATGGGTCATGCTGCCCCAACATCATTGTCCTGTGGAACCAACACCATCATTATAGGGGTGTCTTCATGTTTCTCACCAACATTGCTTAGGGGAAGCCTTAAGGACTTCTTTAGGGGTTCTCCCCATATGTGTACAACCCAAAGTGTCTTCCCATGAGGGACATGCTTAAAATCTATGCAATAAGGGGACCACTTCGGAGTTATAAACACTTTAATATCCTTTTAATAATGTTGACGTCAATGACATTACTAACTTGTACATTACTATCCACTCATGGTCAAATAATATCTACATTAAATTACTCTATAGTTAATTACAACCAAACAAATAAGAGAGTAAAAATTGTGTGTGGCATCCCTATTAAAGTAGAAAATGTCAAATAATATGATACACAGATTTAAATACTTTGAAAGGTTATGAGGTGAACCCTTTAATAAAATAAAGATTGTACATCAAGAAAAACCAAAGGAACAATGAAATTTTAATATTGTTGTGAAGACTTATTAATATAATGAGACTAGCTATGACTATTTTAAGTCTTACAACCTCATAAAAGAGGAACAAGAGTAAACAATGAAGCATATATGTGTGCACAATTTAGGCCTAATGGATCTCAAAACTCTTCAGAAGAATTCATACAAATAGTTGAAAATGAAAGTCTTAGACTTTATATCTATAAACATAAGACATTAGATAACAGTATAAAATCAATATAAGGAAGGTGGGGTAAACATAGATCATTTTGTTCTCACATAGTGATATATGACACCATAAAAGTTGCAAAGCACTGTTACAACCATTGGCATTATGACATGTCTAAAATACTAATAATAATTTACAATGTTAAAACCTTGATCTCGGTGGCATTTTAAACCTAATAAGAATGGTTGAGAAGAAAAATCATTCAACATCCTATGAGGGTATTAAGAAACATTGTGTACCTTTTGGTGGAGGCCCTTCCTTCCATGCTCAAAAAGGTCATTTCCCAAGTGACTGGAAAACAAAGTAAAACCATGTGTAATCTTTATGGTGCATTAATAGAATAAGATGAAAACAAAAGGAAGTAATAGTAAAACTTATTACCTATAACTACGTGACAAAGAGCTAAGCCAACCAAGGAGTCATTCTTTGTTGAGGACATTGACCTAAAAAGTAAACACAAGAAATAATGGAGACCAAGATTAATGCATGCATATACAAAGATGTAGAATGCAAAATAAAATGAGAGAAAAGGTTTTTCATGAGCAAGTTGATATGGTGAATACATAATGAACAAGGCCAGTTGTAGCTCACATCACATAGATCCACTATCATTTCCTTGCTACCATCCAAAAAACGAATGCAAATTGTATAAATATACCATTAATTTTATATTAATAATAATATTTCATATGCAAGGTCAGCATTTAGTTAAGTGAATTAAAATCCCACAGAATGAGGAGATAAAGATTTCAATATCGATAGGGATGGAAGTGAGATATTAGGTGGTCGAGATTAGAAAAGAACAGGTTCAAAAGAGTCAAGGTAGGTATAATGAAGGAGGATACCAAAAAATCAAGAATAGTTATTGTGTCTCTCCTCCAGAGAACGATGCTAAATGAGAATTTATGTTGTATTAAAATTATTATGGAAGAAATGGCAAGGAGGTTTCCTAGGATTCCCCCACTATGAAAATCCAACCAATGTCTCACCAAAGGGTTAAATCTAATGCCCACCAACTTTATCATTCACCCAACACTGCATAATAAGAGTTTAGTATTGCCCCTTTGTGGGTTGAGTGTTATGTTCTAAATACACATATATACAAGTCTATTATGGTTTGAATGTATAGGAAGAAGACACATGGATATAATGTTTGCATCTTGGAAAGATTTTGGTACGATTATATAACATATGAAAATATATTCTGAATGTGTGTGTTTGTTTATTTGTATATCTTGTAATACTAAGGTAGAACACTGTACATTAATATGGATTCAACAATAGTCTTGTAGATAAAGATAGAAGTAATGGCCCAACTTAAATATATAGTTGAGGTGTTGGAATTAGACTATGAACTGATGATATGAAATTAATGAGGTCGAGGATGACAATCATTAAGGCTAATGAATAGAGATGATAATGAACCAATATAAATTCAAAATGTACAATGAAATGAAATTAGATCTATTAATTATTGGATAAGGAAAGAGAATAAGTAAAGTATAATAAAAGGGATAAGTTAACAATGCATCCATTGTTGCACTTATAATGATATAATTTTATTTTTTTAGTATGTAAAATTGGGATATGTTGCATATGGTGTCATGGATGTAAGTTACAGTGGTATGGAAACACATTTGTGATTTAATTAGCTTATTTCCAAGAATTAGTAGTTTTAGACTGAAATTGTGCACATTAAAATAGAGAGAAAGGTAAGAGAACACTTGGAGCTTCACAAGCTCAATAATCCACTGCATAATGTACTAGTACCATTTATGTTTTGAATTCATCTACCATTGAAGTATACTCCAAGGCTACCTAGGTACACCAACATATGCAGTCTAGATCGTTTTACTAGCTTTTGGACATAATAGGAAATAAAACACTACTACAAAATGAGGAATTAACGACTAAAATTTGGCTATAAACAACTATTTTTGAGTCGACGACTAAGAGTAGCTTATTTCCACTATCTTATAACTTGACTAACTTAGTCATATTTAACTTAGTCATTAATCGAGTGACTTATTAGTCATTGACAGTCACTGATTTAGTCATTGATTGCCCCAATTAATGACCAAATATACAACTAAATAAACTATTAGATGGTAACATATTAATGACTAAGCTAAATACGACTAAACATTAGTCGTGCTATAAGATACTATAAATTAGCTACGAATAGTCGTATATATGCAAATTTATTCATTTTCTTAGTCATTAATTTATGATAGGGTACAGATAAATCGAACAACCAACCTCCCACCTAGAATTATGCAGGTTCTCTACCATTGAGATAGCACCCATTCATAATTTGCTATTGCTTGAAAATGATGATATTCAAACAGATTGCATCCATCAGACTACGTCACACTTCCATACATAGTAGAAGCCTCAAGGAGGCTAAAAAGGAGCATAAAAAATCTCTATAAAGTCTAAATATGCTTGACATGTTGCAATAGAATGAACGAGAAACACAATAGCCCTAGTAAAGGTCATGGTAAGCACCATCAACAACACACTCATAGAAAAGACCTCAGAATAGTCAGTAGACCACATATCCAGTTAAGGCATCCCAAGGAACAATCATGGTTTAGTATAGAAGGCTCAACAAAGGTTGCAACCCACCTCAGCAGCCCAAAAAAGGTCATGGCTTAGTCCAAACATATGACACATGTACCGACTATGTCCAAACAACCCACAGAGGTCATGGTTCTGTCCAAACAACCCACATATATCATGGTTTTCTCCTAGCATAGGTCATAGCTTAGTCCAAGGAAATCCACAAGGTCACGACTCAATACTAGCAACCTCAAAGGTCATGACAGGCACCAACAACAACACACTCATATAAAATACCTCAAAATAGTCAAGATACCAGAGATTGAGTTAAGGAATACACCCCCTCTATCACAAGCTACACGCTATAACTAGCTATGGAACATAAACACATAGTCTTGGATGGAAAGAAGGATGAACATGTATAAGGCTCTTATGCACATCCACATTTTCAGGTTATATCATTTTTGTGTAATAAATAGGTTATGATCAACCATTTCGTGATATCTTACTTTAACCACACAAACTCGCTAACACTACATAAGGAGAGGTTCAACTCTAAAGGGCTGGACTTGTATGCATGGAAGGCCATTCCACTAGACTAACATAATTACTAATATTTATTGAACCACACAAACAAACTAATACTAAGATAGGAGAGATTCAACTCTAAAGGGTTGGAAATGTATACACGGAAGGGAGTTATACTAAACTAACACAATTCCCTAATTTCATCCCCATGATCAATTTCATATCTTGATTTGGTCATGAAAAGTAGTGGCACCTTAATTTTGGGAAGAGTATTTAATAAGAGAGAAATCTTTTTACTAATATGGATACCTTATGAAGCTTATATTCTAAGAATTATAGTCAATAGAGGTGGCACATGTGGTATTTTTAAAATGGGAATCTCAAAACATATGAAAAATAAGAAAGATAAGTATGTAGTTGAAAGGTATTGGTGATGTAGCTTGATTGTTCATGCAAAGCGGTGGTGCCTTACTTGTGTCCGGATTTCAATGGTAAGTTTATGGCCAAAATTTATACTTGTGTGTAGAAGATGGTGCCAGAACCAAAGGCACATCATGGCATACATGTTGAAATGAAGTCGTATACAAGTGTTACCATATTATCTATCTATGAAATGGTAGTGGAGAGAAGGAATACTTTTTTATCAAGTAAATAAATTGATTACATATATCAAATTGTAAATTTTTATATGTTTTATTTTTTCGCTATTTAGAAGGAGGGAAAAGTAATTTTATTTTTCCATTTTCCTTGAATTCTATGTATTTTTGGTAGGTTAACTATAGTAAACAAACACCTAGTATTCATTTTCACTTTGGGTGAAATAATCAAAACGGAAATTTTTTGGGAAAGATAAAATAAAGACATAAGAACTTCTGTGAAAAAAGGGACATTGGAAGCATACTTTCTTTTCCATGCTCTGAGCAAACCTGATGATTTCAAAGCAGCTATAGGATTACATGATGCAACATAGAAATCTTATACTCAATTCAAATTCTAGGAAGATCTTGGCTAGGGGAATCTTCTCTGCTCTACAATATTAATTTTAAATTGACTGCAAACTAAATAAAATCAGTCCACGAGTTGTTTGGTGGCAGACGATCTTCTTTTTTTCTAAACTAGCATGGATCTTGAGTAATATTTTAACTGTATTATTTTGTATGGAAAGTAATCATTTCATAGGCCAACTGCTGAAGCGGCTTGTCTTGCTATAAGTACATATGTAATTCACTTATGTTTCCCTAAGTTAATGTCTTTTATGGCTTGTTCATGTGCCAATTTGAAAATGATTTTATACTAATTGTATCACTCGCCACTTTTTTAGAGGGAAGTTCAAACCCAATGCCCTAGAGTGAACTATATATAGATATGACGTTTCTTTGAACACAAATGGTAATGTCCTTCCCTCCTAGTTAGCTGCTAAGAAAAAAAGGCTCCATATTTTCTTAACAATGAGGCCTAGGCATGTTAGATGGTGGCAATTTAGGGACTATTGTTGGTTTTAAGCTGGATTGGAGTACATATCTTCGAATGGACAATGAATTAGTGGTTACAACCTTGGGGCCTTTCTAGAAGGATTATATCTCTTCTATATTTTTCTTTTTTAACAGAAACCAAGAAAAATATATTGAAAGAAAGGTTGTACACAACCATTCATTACAAAACTAGAGAAACATGAGTTCCATGAAGGTCTAAAAAAAGAAGAAGGAAAAAGGAGAGCCATGCATCTTAAATGACAATGGGGCTTCAACTAGAAGTTTTGACCATGAGGAAAGCCTAAGGTCCATTGGATCAGGATGGTTAAGGAACAAATTTAAAATTCATTTCTTTATTAGCATAAACAATGTTACATTGGGTGCTTCGAGCACCTTGGTTCGATATCTTGTCATCTAGGCCATTGTTCTCCCGTAGTATATGAAAGAAGGACGCTTGAGATAGAAAATTGAGTAGGCGAATCCTATCATAATTGTGGTAGTAGGAACACCACCGCCTTCAAATTATGGGCATTAGAGTCATTATAGTTTCATCTGCAGAGAGAGGAGGGGNTTGAGTAGGCGAATCCTATCATAATTGTGGTAGTAGGAACACCACCGCCTTCAAATTATGGGCATTAGAGTCATTATAGTTTCATCTGCAGAGAGAGGAGGGTAGAATTGGGGTCTACACATGTAGATTGGATAATTCAAAACAATATTTATCGATCCATTTATGTTGTAGACATGGTAAGGGAGCGCTAGGGTTCTTTTTTTTTATTTAAAAAAAGGCCATTAGCTTTTTTTGCAAAGAAGTACTTAGGGAAAAGTTTGGACATTCTGAACATAGTCATGACGAGAAGACTAGAAAACATGTAAAATCGATGAATTTCATTAATAAGACATAAAATACTCTTACATGTTGAAACTTCAACTGACTATCGAAAGGGTCAAATGTTAATTATTTTTGGAAAATGAGATACGAGCATAGCCCATGTGATGAGTTAAATGTGATGGTATAAAACACAAGACATGACAATGCACATAGAAATAAATGACAAATATTTGAAACTCGACTTGACCTCTCCATTAGATATCTTGAAATAAGAAAATGATGTCAAGTGACAAAGGGGGTCATTCATGAATCAATCTACATGATCATTACAATTTTACTGATTTTTAACACTACACACGCATTCAAGGACTGCTTGAATCTATTTGCAGTGTTAAAATTCAGTAAATTGTACAAATTCATTGTCAAAATTGTAATTTTCTATTGTCGGGGTGCCACAACTAAAAGTGACTAACATAAAGGACTAATCCATATTCTTAGTAATTCTTAGCTAGTCATATTTGCATCCCTGTGACTAAATTAGTCATTTATGTTAGTAATTTTTATTTTAGTCATTTGTTATTTAGTCATATATTTTCTCTCGTGACTAAATTAGTCATTTATCTTAGTCATTTTTAGTTGGAAGACTCAAACTTGCTCATTTTTAGTTGTTTATCCCTTGAAAAAATTGTGGTGACTAACTTATTTAGCGACCTAGTCACTTATCTCTCATTTTGTACTAGTGAAGAGACACAAGAGGGCCCAAAAGGAGCTTCTTATTATTAGAAGGGGTCAGAATGGGTCATGCAAATCAATAGGGTTCCGATAAGAGAAAAAATTATATCACAACATGTATTATAGAGTAGGAGAGAGAATATATAGAAGATAATAATGGACCAAATTCGTCTTCTCAACACATTGACACCATGATGAAGCTCAAACTTGAATACAATTGCATGAAATAAAAATAAAATAAAAAGATATATGTAGCACTATGAGCAAAGAAGGGTACTTAACTACACTTCATCAATGCCTTGGATACTAGATGCAAAGGGGAGCATCACCCAAGACTACGAAGCTTAAATCAATCCTCACATACAATATCCAAGTACATTATGCCTTTCTCCTTGCACATTTGTCTTTTTTCTAGCTTGATATGTGTTTAATACCATGGTTGAAAACCATATCACGAGAGATACCACATTCCAAAATCACCTTTGACCCAATTTTTCCTTTTCTATGCTCATGTGTCGACATGGCTTTTGTCAAACTAGTTTGGCCCTTTTCTTCAATAACTTTTGCTAGGAAGGCCCAATTCGGATTTCCTTTTCTAGGAGTGTATATGGGGTCCCAATATACCGTGTGATTGTAATTATTTCTCCAAAAGTGCTGCAATTTTCCGGATACCACATTTCCCCTTTTTAGGGAACACCACTAACTTGACTAGTGGAAAAAATAAATATTTTTCCTTATATTCAATTTCTCTAGAAAGTTTGTCGAGATTTTTTATTTTCAACTTGGTCCACATATTTTGTTGACTTATTAGGAATATTTTGACTTATTCCATTGTACAAATAAATAGTGTTTGACATATTATTTAATTTTAGTTGTGCAAATCTCCAATGATTAATTATTCCCAATTTCACCATTATTTCAACTATAACTCGTATTGGGAATGTTATTTTCTCCATGTGGCTTATTATCCAATTGTTATTTTTTTCGACTTTGGATAATTTTGCTTATGCGATATTAGCTTAATTCACCAATTATTTATTTTTGCATACCCAAATTTATCATATGATCCTTAGGCAAAACTTGGGTACATTACAACTAAGAACTCTTCTAGCCCAAGTGGACTAGGGTATTTATTTTTCATAGTTAATCCATGTGGCATGAGAAAAGGCTATATATATACTATATGGATTTTCTTTCAAAACTTTCTAACAAGTGTGAAAGGAACAATATTACCTGAAAATCTTTTCAATTTTAAGGAGTAAAATCAAGGCCTCCTTCTATGTTTAATGAGCTCAAAGAACGGATGGAAGAATGCTCGTAAGGGTACCTTTTCCATGTAATTTTATTTAGACTAGCCAAGTGATCTCATATCCATCTTTATTTTTTAAGGATCTTAAGTAGGAGAGAGAAAAATTCTGCGTAAGATTCCTTTTTCATTAAGTTTTAACAATCTTCATATGCAATTAGCTATAACAATCGCAGAGATACTTTATAAATAAGAAGAATAAGTTGGGTGTGGAGGACTGAACCAAGTTGTCAAACTTTTTCAAGATTTTCTTAAAAGGGAGACTGTTAATGAGTATGATACATTTGTTAATATTTTGTTGCAAGACATTGTATACAATGTCAACATAGTGTTGATCTACACAACACTTTAAACTTAAAAGCAATCCTTCAACGACTGAGTTATAGCATTTTTTGTTTTGTTTTTACTCTACCAAAATAATGAAATGTTTGGAATTATAGTTTATAACATTTCATAACCTTCTATTATTAAAACAAATTTAAAATAAAAATAAGTATTTTTATTGTATAAAGTAGTAATAATGTGTGATTTTATAAATATGGGTAACACATTTTAGCTAAAACTCATGGTGAAATTTTTTGTTTTAGTTTATTAACTCAAAGTCCTCCAGAATCATATATGCCTTGTGGATTTTAACATGTAAGAAAGTTTTTTTTATAAATATTTATGTTGTTTTCTCTAATATATATATATATATATATATATATATAAGCATAGTTTACACAAAGCACACATATTGTTTCTAAATTATTTTAACAAATTATACTTTTTGCTAATTTTTGAAATTGACCATTGAAATTTCAATCGCATTTTCTATAGATGTGTGTCTACGTGAATTTATTCTTACTACTTATGAAAATTGAAAATCCAAAAAAACCCTTTACAAAAGGAGGTGTTGATATTAGGTGTATATATTTTTAAATTTTTTTGATTGTGTTCTTTTTATGTTGATAATTTTGATTTTAGTTGCTTCGAAATTGTACATGGTTTTAAGTGTAAGTTAAAAAAAAAACAATATCATATGAGCTCAAAAACCCATAAATTATATGTCAATGGATAGACCATTCATGGACTAACTCATCAGTATGAAATATGCCACTTAAGGTGCACCCAATAATAGGGCTTATGACTTAGAAAGAGTCAACCTATCAGTATCAATGTATCTATCTAGCTATATCTATATCACTTCCACATCATTGCCTCTTTCAACATCTACCAATATCATTGTCTTTGTTAACCTATACTTCTATCACTATCTATAGCAATCTATACATGCCTTAAATCTATCTTTCCAAGAATTCCTAGTAACAATCATCCATATATTTCATTTTTATGTTCTAATAATTATAGCATAGTTATTTTCAAATCATAATATATGACAATAATCTATCCCACGATAATCACCATGATATATCTCAAGGTTATCACCATAATATATGCAAACATGACAATTGACTATGTCAATATCATAGCAATATCTTAACCAAGTTTCACAAAGAGATAATCTCTAATAATATTCATACCATATCTAAGATAAAAATATAGATCATAGTCCATGTGAGGAAGTACAATCACAACAGAGACACATGTACAAAAATCACGCATTTGTTAAGATGAACATGCAAGAAAGAAACACTTCACGAAAACAACCTCTACATCATTTCATCACATAATAATTTCAAGAATATTTCCAACAATTAAAAAAAAATTGAATTATAATATCGTATGGTAAGTTATGTCGATGTTACTAATATTCACCAAAGAACAAAATGATTCCCAAAGATTTCCACACCAACTTCTCTACAAAAAAATTCACATTTTCTCCATGAGTTGTGCATTTTGGAAGAAAGACTTCAATAGCTTGAATAATGATGAAATTAAAACTTTCATCTCCTATTTAATTATACCATCCAAGATTCCTTTAGTTTATTTTAGGGTTTTTGTTTCACTTATCCTTAAATTTAGGATCTCTATATTTTCAAGGCTACTTGAATGGGTTAATACCCCACTTTAAGGATTCATTATGAGTTGTTAAATTTCCTTCTTGATCACTTCAGATATTCATTAAAGGGGCTTTTGGTATTCTACTCATCATTCTAAGTGGGAAACTCATCATTCCTTTTTGTGTTTCTTTCCTCTTTATGTGCACCCATCCTAACTATTGGAGTTATGTGGACCCATGATCAATAATTTGGGGGATTCTTCATACTTCATACCAATATTTATTTCAACCAATTTTAGGGGATCTTTAGGGCCTTCCTCATCATGGGTCATGTGGAACGAACGCCATCATTCTATAGGTGTGTTCACATTTCTCTCCAACATTTCTTAGGGGAAGCCTCAAGGACTTCTTTAGGGGTTCGACCCATATGTGTACAACCCAATGTGTCTTCCCGTGAGGGACATGCTTAAAAACTATGCCATAAGGGTACCACTTTGGAGTTATACACACTTCAATATCATTTTAATAATGTTGAAATCAATGGAAAACAAATTTCTAACAATATACATCGAATGGAAAGGGAAATTTATTAACCTCTACATTAATATCCACTCATGGTCGAATAATATGTACATTAAATTACTCTATAGTTAATTACAACCAAAAAAATAAGAGAGTAAAAATTATGTGTGAAAATATCCCTATTAAAGTAGAAATTGTCCAATAATATGATACACAGATGTAAATATTTTGAAAGATTATGAGATGAACCCATTAATAAAATAAAGATCATACATCAATAAAAACCAAAGGAACAATGAAATTTTAATATTATTGTGAAGACTTATTAATATAAGGATACTATATATGACTATTTTAAGTCTTACAACCTCGTAAAAGAGGAACAAGAGTAAACAATGAAGCATATATGTGTGCACGATTTAGGCCTAATCGATCTCATAACTCTTCATATGAATTCATATAAACAGTTTAAAATGAAGTTTTAAACATTATATCTATAAACGTAAGACCTCAAATAAGAATATAAACTCAATATGAGCAAGGTGCGGTAAACATACTTCATTTTGTTCTCACATAGTAATATATCTGACACCATAAAAGTTGCATAACACTGTTACAACCACTGGCATTATTCCATGTCCAAAATAATAATAATAATACAATGTTAAAACCTTGATCTTGGTGGCATTTTAAAACCTAATAAGAATGGTTGAGAAGAAAACTCATTCAAAATCCTATGAAGGTATTAAGGAACATTGTGTACCTTTTGTTGGAGGCCCTCCCTTCCTTGCTCAACCAGGTTGGTTCTCAAGTGACTAGAAAACAATGTAAAACCATGTGTAATCTTCATGGTGCATTAATAAAATAAGATGGAAACAAAAGGAAGTAACATTAAAACTTATTTCCTATAACAACATCACAAAGAGATAAGCCAACCAAAGAGTGATTCTTTGTTGAAGACATTGACTTGTAAAACACACACAAGAAATATTGGATCACAATATTAACACATGCATATACAAATATGTACAATGGAAAATAAAATGACAAAAAAGGTTTTTCCTAAGAAAGATCAAGTGGTAAATACACAATGAAGAAGACTAGTTGAACCTCACATCACATAGATCCACTATCAATTCCTTGCAACCATAAAAAAAAACCAATGAAAGTTGCATAAATAAATGATTAATGTAATAGTAATAACAATATTACACATGCAAGGTCATTATCTAGTCAAGTGAAGTAAAATCCCGTAGAATGGGGAGAGAAATATTTCAATATCTATAGGGACGGAAGTGAGATATTAGGTGGTCGAGACTAGAAAAAAAACAGATTCAAAATATTTGGGGTAGGGCTAATGAAGGAGGATACCAAAAAATCAACAATATTTAATGTGTCTCTCCTCAAGAGAAGGATTCTAAATGAGCATTTATGTTGTATTAAAATTATTATGGAAGAAATGGAAAGGAGGTTTCCTAGGATTCCTCCATGGTGAAAATCCAACCAATGTCTCACTAACGAGTTAAATCTAATGCTTGCCAACTTTATCATTCAACCAACATTGCATAAGAAGTGTTTAGTATTTCCCCTTTGTTGGATTAGTGTTATGTTATAAATACACATATATGCAAGTCTATCATGGCTTGAATGTATAGGAAGAAGACACATGGATTTAATGTTTGCATCCTGGAAAGATTTTGGTACGATAATATAGCATATGCAAATATATTTTGAATGTGTTTGTCCATTTATTTATATAGCTTGTAATACTAAGGTAGAACAATATACATTGATATGGCTTCAACAATATCCTTGTATATAAAGGAAAAAGTAATTACCCAACTTAAATATATAGTTGAGGTGTCGGAAGTAGACTATGAGTTGATGATATGAAATTAATGAGGTGAAGCATGACAATCATTAAGGATAATTAATAGAGATGACAATGAACCAATATAAATTCAAAATTTCCAATGAAATGAAATTAGATTTATTAATGATTGGATAACTAAAGAGAATAAGTAAAGTATAACGAAAGGGATCAGTTAACAAAGCATCCATTGTTGCACTTCTAATGATATAATTTTTTTTTTGTATGTAAAATTGGGATATGTTCCATATGGTGTCATGAATGTAAGTTACAATGGTATGGAAACACAATATGGGTACATGAACACATTTGTCATTTAGTTAGCTTATTTCCAATAATTAGAAGTTTTAGACATGAAATTGTGCACATTAAAATAGAGAGAAAGGTAAGAGAAAATTTGGAGCTTCACCAGCTTAAGAATCCACTACACAACTACTAGGACCAATTATGTTTCGAATTCATCTACCACTGAAGTGTACTCCAAGGCTACGTAGGTACATCAACATATGCAGTCTAGATCCTTTTACTAGCTTTTGGACACAATAGGAAATAAAGCACTAGTACAAAATGATGAATTAATGACTAAAATTTGGCTACAAATGACTATTTTTTAGCTAACGACTAATACTATCTAATTTCCACTATCTTATATCTTGACTAACTTAGTCGTATTTAACATAGTCATTAATTGGTTGAATTATTAGTCATTGACAGTCACCGATTTAGTAACTAATTTATTCATTGATTTCCACAATTAATGACGAACTATATGAATAAATAAACTATTATATGATAACATATTAATGACTAAGCTAAATGTTACTAAAAATTAGTCGCACTATAAGATATTGGAAATTAGTTACTAATAGTCGTATATATGCGAATTTAGTCATTTTCTTAGTCACAAATTTATGATAGGGTATGGAGGAATCAAATAACCAAACTCCTTTATATAATTAGGCAGGTTTTTGGAAATTGAACCCGAGATATAGATCAATTACACTCACAAAATTGCTAATTAAACATGCAAAATTCACACAAAAGGACATTGAAATTGGAGCATAACTTAATCCTGTATTAAATAAGTGCACATTATCCAACCATATGAAGTAATAGGCTTCTCAAATATACAATTATATGAGATATTTGAAAGAACTAGTTTGCTATTCGAATTGGTCAAAAAGTAGGCTTACTAAAACAAGCCAAATCCCCCACAGGTGCAAAAAAGACTTTCCAAATCCATGAATATCCTCACGAATTAGATAAATAAAGTGGGAAAGATAATATGCGGTGGAAATACAACTCATTCATTCTTTTGTATGGATAAAAGGAAGGAGGATGATGTGGTAAAAAAACAAGGCAAGTTCCCCTAGACTAGCTTTTCCTTTATGCCTTATAACAGTTGTAAAGCAAGGCGGCTTTCAGAAAAAGCAGATATGCACTTTAAGGAACCAGGGATAAATAAGACATGATAAATATGTTTCTAGGATGATTCCAAAGCACTCCATGACCCATTTTAGCATGTATTGACTTCTAGGAACATGTAGAAGTCAACTAGCATAGAGAGGGAATCTAGGATTCTATGAATAAGATAAAAATGATTTGATTAATTTCAAATATGTGTAACTATGGGTTGATTACTCTAACAACCCCCTTAACCCTAACTTTATGATCAAATATCAGAAAATTATCAGGCCTATCAACAAGGATTAGTAACCCTTTTACATACTATGTGTCCATACAACCAAGGAAAGTGGCAAAAACCCAGTGGGAAAATCCTCCCTTAAACATGGACAGGAATTTTTTTTTTTGGAAATATTGTCATCAATCATTTCTCACCACATGATCAGAAATCCCCAGTAGGGATTTGAGATTACTGAAGGTCTTCTCACAGAATACTTTGGTGAAGATGTCTGCTACTTGTTCTAAAGATGTGCAATAGAGTATAGCAATGGTACCATCATACACAAGCTCCCCGATATAGTGAATATGGATCTCAATGTGCTTGGTTATTTGTCTTTGAACTAGATCAGTGGATATTTGAATGGTTCTTTGATTTTCACAATAGATGAATTTCAAAAACTCTGATTCGAAACCACATTCTCTAGGTATCCCCTGCAACCATAAACATTGAGTAGCTGCATTTACAACTCCTTTATATTCTGCCTCTATAGACGAGAGTACTATGGCACTCTGCTTCTTATGTGACCACTCATTTTCATTTTGTTCACTCAACAGGGTATTATTCTGTTATGATACCGTGGCTACTATGCCCAAACTATTTAGAGTAGTTCCTTCCTGCTTGCACTCAATGAATTTACCTGAATGGATATCGATAAATACGGGGAACTTATTAAAGATAATCCACATACCACTCACAATTAGGAGTAATATATCGACCCGGTAATTTGCACCAAGAACCACCGAATATCCTCTAATCGATAGCTAACTCTGTTACCCATCCATCTCCATCTCCACCCTCTGGCCAACCTCCTCCTCGACCATTCAAACTCTTGTAATTACATTGCATTGCAATATCAATTTAAATTTGACCAATATACAGTATTACAAACATGATGGAAAGACAAGTGAACGATGAATATTTCTATGGGCGATCAAGTTCATTTTATCCACTATAATATATCGTTTCTGGGGTATTCTTTTACAATGCATAAGAAAATAAGTTGGGACTCTGTCACTCCTCTCACATATGGACTTGAGACCATTTCTCAGTCTAAAAAGTGAATCAATATGATTTTTTTGGCCCATTGATTCCTGAAACAACATTGAAGTTGCACATCATATGAATCTAATGTGCACTGACAAGAAATTTACAGAATATGATTCTTACAATGAATAGTTCTCTCATATCAATTTGCTATGATTATTAACATTCTAATTCACAAGTTTGCATTTATCCTATCCAAACAAATTTAAAGCCTTGTTGTTTACAATTTTTTGGTGGTAGTAAACCTCCAAACCTCGAGTTCTTGTAGTTTCTATCACTGTTTTGTTAGGTAGACAAATAAAGTGACAATTATAGGTTGACTCTTTCTAAGGCCTAAGCCCTATTTTTTGGTGCATCTTGGGTAACAAATTTCATACCGATGAATTAGTCCATGAATGGTCTATCCATTGACATATAATTTATGGGTTTTTGAGCTCATATGATATTGTTTTTTTTCAAACTTACACTTAAAAACATGTACAATTTCAAAGCAACTAAAATAAAATTAACATAAAAAAAACACAACCAAATTTTTTTTTAAATATGTACACCCGATATGAACACTTCCTCTTCAAAAAGGTATTTTTGGTTTTTCAATTTTAATAAGTAGTAAAACAAAATTTAAGTGGACACACATATTTTGAAAATGTGATTGAAATTTTCAATGGTCAATTTCAAAAATTAGTAAAAAGTATAATTTTTTTAAATAAATTAGAAACAATATATAAAAATAAGAAAACTGGGGCAATAGTACTACTAGGCCAGTTATGGCTACTCCGACCATCATGCCAACTACAGTTGTACCTCCATTTTCTATTTTTTACGTAAATGGCCACACCACTAAGAAGTTCCCTACACTCCGAGAGTAGAAGAACCTTCTTCATCCACCCATGGAAGTTTTAATTTAGTCCACACCTTTGGTCGATGTCACTCGTCCCTATTCTTTAAAGGATCCTTTAGGAAATCCCATTTTTAACTCAAATAAATATATTATAGAAGCCCTTAATTATTTTGACTATCTGTGGGATGAAATGCATCATTATTATTATTTTTACCTTGGGAAGTGTTCACCCCCATAAATCCCTCCGATTAGTATTCCATTGAAACCAAAGATTTACTTATGCTTGGACATGTTTGTTGATTGGGTTAAAAATATGATTCTTGCTTTAGATGCCTTCAAGGAACACAATGTGGCTAATATCTAAACCACCATCAAGGTGGATGTTTATGCCACCTCTAGCGTAACTAAGAACTTATTACTTCGAGCATCCTATTCTCAACAGGAAGTCGCTTCTTACAAAGTCTTGTTCCAATATTTTGGGGATATCTTTTCTTGTTCGTCATATTTAGAAATGTTGGGATTTATCCTAACATTGTTGAGCATCGTATCAACACATGGATAGATGCATCCCCGTTTTGGTAAAAGAAAAAGCTTAGCCATCCTACTAAGTTCCAACAATTAAAGTATAAATGGATAAACTCCACCAAGCTAGGTTTCTTTATCGAGTCGCTTGCACATCCTCGGTGTCTACTCCTATCCCTGTAAATAATAAGCAAGGAACCATTTATGTTTGTATTTATTTTTTTCCTTTTAATAAAGATTCTCCCAAAGATCATTACCCTATCCCCTCTCTCAATAAAATAATTGATGCTTACACTAGTCATGAGGAATTTTCTTTCATGTATGAAATATTAGGGTATAAACGGATACAAATTCATCAATAGGATTAGTACAAGACCCTTGGGGGGTACTTATCACGTTATTCCATTTGGATTAAAGAACACTGGAGCCACTGGGAACCATGTTATATTGTTTCTATGATTTGTTTCATATTATCCTTGCATATCTAAAAATATATAACTGATAATTTTATATGGATTATGTAGGGAACAAAATGAATATCGTAATAAAAGAATAACTAATACACGGTTATTACAAAGATAAAAGTAATAAAACAAAGCCCAAATTATATTAATGAATGAAATATAAAAAGATTGCAATATGCAAAGCAATAAAAACTGGCTAGAATGATGGTAGCATATCTTTGAAAAGAGATGTTATGGCTGCATTTTAAAATCCCCTTAAAATAGGAAGAAAGTACCGTTTCACATAAAGTAAACCCTAATTATAATAAAACCCCCTAAACAACAGTTTATTCATCTCACCAAGTGAATTCAATACTTATTTCTTTAAGGGTTTGGGTGGGAGGATAGAGCATCTTAATTTAGTTTTCTTGAATTGAATAAAGAGAAGAAAATCGAATTCCTGGTATGGGTGTACACTGAAAGATGCTAAAGCATAATTACATGTATAATATAAGAATTGATAACCAATCCTAGCCTCACTCTACACTACAGTCAGATCTGATTGATAGAAATGAATTATGATTCATCATATGCATCGTCATCAAAACTATAAAACAAAAAAATTCCCCTACCACAGATAAATAAGGGTGGGGGGAATAAACTATTTTATGCACAGAAAGAACGCAAGGTAAGTTTCCAATTCCAATCCCTCGAACACTAAAAGAGAAGAAGCCAAAAAATAAGGGAATATATCCAATAAACATGAAATACATTGGGGATTCTAGCCAATAATAGGTTATATTCCCAAATTCATGCTGGGAAACTTCCAATTGAATTCCTTTTTGTTAGATTTTTATCATTTAAGCAATATGGTCTAGGATCTTATCTGAGAGAATAACATGCAAATCAAAAATCACAAGAGACAAGAGGCGCAAATAATTTTCCTCGGGGAGACCATAAAGGAGAAAACCCCACAACTTCCTCAAATATAAAATGAGCATCAATGGCAACAATAAAACCCAAAGATAGAAAATATGATCTAAAACAGTTGTTCTCTCTCTCTCTCTCTCTCTCTCTCTCTCTCTCTCTCTCTCTCTCTCTCTCTCTCTCTCTCACTTGAGAGAGCTTCTCCTCTCCCACTCATGCTCCCCACTGAGTGGATGTGTGTGATAAATAGAGAGGCTCACTCTCTATTTATATTCTTTTGTTCACTTAATGTCCACTCCAACAAGTCGGCCTCACTTAACAATTACTTACCAGGGTCAACTTCTCTAGGAGATTCTAATAACCCTAGTTCCCCACAACTGTGGGGACTTTTCCCTCCGATCAACAAGGAGGGTTAACCTTAACTCAATTGTGGGGACTATTTCCCTAACTTACAATGGATGGTTAACCTCAAGGAGTTTGCATGACTTGTTTACATTACATATACTTCCCAATAGGAAAATTGAGGTACAATACATAAGATATACAAATGAATACAGTCCGAAGTTACAAATATATCAACACTCCCTCTTAACTAGGAAGGTATTCTCTTGAAACAATTTATCAGCATAAGTCTTCTTCTGTGTATCATCTCGATCATCTTCATCATTGGATCATCATCAAGTCTAGATCATTACTTGATCTGGAGCATCACTGGATCATCATCAAGTCTGCATTATTACTTGATCTAGAGCATCACTGGATCATAAATTTATATGGAGCATCATTGGATCATCATCAAGTCTGTATCATCACGTGATCTTGAGCATCACTGTATCATCATCAACTCTAGATCATCACTTGATATGGATCATTACTGGATCATCATCAAGTATGGATCATCACTTGATCTGGAGCATCAATGGATCATCATCAAGTATGTATCATCAGTTGATCTGGATCATCACTAGATCATCATCAAGGATGGATCATCACTTGATATGGATCATCACTAAGTCATCATCACTGGTGCTATCTCTCAATTCTACTCATCACAAAAAGTTCTACAAAGATGTCCCTTTTTCATGCCAGGTGTAGGCCTAGCCTCCATGTAGGTCTTTATCGACATAGAAATCCATTTTCCATGCTTGATGTACATCTACAGAGCCATTCCTTTTAAATACTGTATGTAGTCCTCTACAGAGCCAACCCTTTTTCATGATAGATGTATCATCATAGAGCCATCCTTTTTTCATGTTGGATGTGTCGTCACAGAGCCAGCCCCTTTTCATGTTGGATGTGGCACTAACACAGAGCCAGTATTTTTTCATACTAGATGTGTTGTCATAGAGCCAGTCCTTTTTCATACTGGATGTGGCATCTACATAGAGCCAATCCTTTTTCATACTAGATGTGGAATCTACACAGAGCCAGTCCTTTTTCATACTGGATGTGTCATCACAGAGCCAATCCTTTTTCATACTGGATCTGGCATCAGATAGCCAGTCATTTTTCATATTGGATGTGGCATCTACATAAAGCCAGTCGTTTTCCATACTGGATGTCTCATCACAGAGGCAGTCCTTTTTCATACTGGACGTGGCATCACAGAGCCAGTGTCAATGAATAAAACATCTCTTTTGGTGTATTTAGGGAAGACACTCATGGTATAAGGTGATCTGTGATTGAATCAGGAATGATCTTCTTGGCCTTGACCAAGTTCTTCTTGTGTAAGGCTTTTAGCCTCATCTCCCTCTAGAACTAGAGCCTATCCACTTATGTAGGTATCCTATTCATTTTCTTCAAGAACTAGTGAGATCCAATACTTACATGCTTGGAAGTTGTCATCCTCACCAATCTTGTCATCAAGTTGGTGTGATTATTCATTTTGAAATGAGAACCTCAACTGTAAATAGAAAAAGATTAGATCTTACCGATTTGAGGTGTTTGTCCTAGGTCCAGAGCTGGCTGATCTAGGGTGTTATAGCCTATTTTTGTTTCTCATTTTAAAGCATTTTCTTATTTTTAAACACATGGACTTTTGTTCATTTTTGAGTTTGGACTTTAGGTTCCTTCAAATTTTTCTTTGATTTTATGCTTATATTTATAATTAACTTCATAGGTTTTTCCAATTTTGGTTTTATTTAGTGAAATTTATAGTTTTTAGGGGCTTGTAGGATGTTTATATGACTTAAAGGTTTAAAAAAAATATCATAAGGTTTTATTTAAAGCCATTTAACCAAAGTTTAATCCTTTGCTATAAATGTTGATTTGAAAATTATTAAAATAGGTATTCTTGTAGTGCAAGCTCATAAAAGGTAAACACACGCGACAAGAAAATCGTGCAATCTGAAAAATCATGATTTTGGCTCGAAATTTTCAAAATTCGCACATAGGAGAGGTCTTTTGCACCTGTCAATGAGTTTGATACGTGGTTTTTGGCTAGAGTAATCATTGTGACAAGTGTTATGAGTTCAAGCAAGGAATCATGTGGGTGAGTTGTGGTGGTTTGGAAATTATGAGATACAGAGTAGTGGAGCCTTAATAATCATTCATGATGAGGAAAATTTGCCACTAGCTACACATGTCCTTAAACGCATTAAGACCATAGAATTCATGGCAAAGTTTTGCCCGTTTGTGATTGAAGAAGGTCGAAAATTTAGGGCTTTGTAGGGTAATTGTTTTAGCACTGTCGTGGTGGTCAGAGAAAGACTTAAGAATGAAATTGGACACCTGGGAAGACAGCAAAACATATTTCCAGCAACTGAATCCATTATTCAGACAGGTATGAGGCAAATTGATATCATATTCCATTTATTCAGGTTCACATTGACAAAAGTTTAGTTATGGAGAATAACTAAGGGTGCTTGTATATAAACTCAATTTTTGCTCAATGTCGGATTTTCTCTGTCAATAGAGTTAAAAGACTTATCAATTTGATACATAAAATTCAGCTCAAGGGTTTTATTTTTCTCAAAATATGATTTACTGTCTAAAATTGCCAAGATTTGAATAGAATTAAGTTCTTTACTGAAGGAAGCAATTTTTAAGTTCAATTATCCGTAATGAAGAGTAGTGGGAAAACAAACAGAGCTGAACCCTCAGATATGTCTTGGGTTCAAGCTTTCCCTGACTGTGGAAGATTATTTTCGAAAGCAAGATGGTTAAAGTATTTTGAGAAGATTGATGAACACCACATAAAGGTTTCATATAAGTTTGATCAGGGATTAGATAAAGATATTGTTAACTTTGACACCCTAAATATCGAGCTGACTATAGAACTAATAGCCGAGGCTACAAGGATCCATGATGAAGGTGAATATTGGTTCAAAAATGTACCTTTTACCTTTGATTCATAGAATTACTTGCTTCCAAATGTGGTTGCAAACTGGGGTAAAGGAGTACATATCCAGAAGTTCAAACCAGAGTGGAGAGAACCAATAAAAATTATGCAAAGTTATGTAACTTATGAAGGAAGATATGCATTTGTATTTAAGTATCATTTCAAGTTTTTGTAGCATCTTAATCATGAAGAAAAGATGAACCTTCCTTTCTTTTTCCTTAAAAGTATGCAAAAGATGTCCAGCAGGGTAAAGGAGCATCAAGACCATACTAAACAGTCTATATTTCATCATGGTCTAATAAATCTAATCATAAGTACTGTGCTCCAAAAGAAGGAAAAAAAATGGGATTATTTTCTATTTTGGTCTGGGTTTAAATATGAGAAAGAAGATCAAGCTCAGAAAAGGTAGCTGAATAAAGGACATAATTTAGTCAAGAAATTGAGGAATAAGGTCATAGTAGAGATAGAAGAAGATAATGTACCAAGAAATTCTATGACCCAAAGGGATGAAAATGTTGAAGATGAACAACAGACTAATGTTGAAGAAGATGAAATATCAAAGGGAGAAATGAAGGATTTGGACCATGAAGAAGATATCATTCATGAAAAAGTAAACGAGGAAGTAAATGAAAGTTTTATAGAATAGGAGCAAGTCCCTATCGGAGTACAGTCAGAAGATAAGGAAAATCCACTGTTTAATGAAGCTAGGGTTCACATTGAACAGGATTTATAGAAACAGTCTGAAGAAGGGGTAATGTCACGAGGGATAAAAGGAAAGGTAGTTCATCTAGCCTCTATCAAACATCAAGGAAAAACTTTGAGCATGTTAGGGGAGATTGGGGCAGGTTGGAGGCCTAAGACTAGACCCAAGAAAAAAATCAGATTGAATATGAAAAAATTGATAAACCCTAAACTAGCTCAGAATAAAATTACAGTGATAGAAGACTCTTCATCCCAAGAAGAGTTAAAAGAGAATGAAGATTTAAATGTATAGGAGATGAAGGGTAAGAAACAAATTATTTCAGAAGATAAGTTAGCTTTCACTGAAACCAAAATTTCAGAAATATTTAAGGAAGTTCAAAAGAAAGTAGTCTTAGACCATCATCAAGATGATTCAAAGAAGAAGCATTCAGTCATAACAAGTTTTTGTGCAAAGAAATAAAATGTTACAAAACCATCATCCTAATGTAGTTTTGAAGTTAATGAATCTCCAGGGGTTCCTGTAGCTATGACAGAGCAACTAGAGGAGGATGAAGAGATTTTTAAGAAATTGAAGATCCCTTGGATGCTAGAAGAAATGCATCCATTTTCATAAGGGAATTGCATTGATTCAGAGAATGAGAATTTGCAGAGAAGTATTAAGCAATACAAATATTAGATAGAATACCTGCATGAAACAAATGAGGGGTTAGTAGCTGCTAACGAAATATTGAGAGAGGATTTAGAGGAGGTAAATAGCCATTATCAAGAGTTAATTGGAGTTTCTAAGGAAGCTTTGAAAAGGAAAAGACAGACACAAAGTCTGTATGCAGAATTGAAGCAAACTATTCAAGACCTAACACAACAAGATCAGGAGATTTCAAAAAGAGTCAAATACCTTGAAGTTGATCATCAAAAAACAAGAAAGAAGACTCAAGATTTGGAAGGGATTTCTCTTTTGGCAGAGGCTGCTAAGGATTTGTAAAATACTTTAAAATAGTGGTTATTAGTTAGTCTTTGAAAAAGTTAGTTTAATATGTATGACTCTATTTTTATTGAGTAATTCGGTAGTATGAACTAAAAAGTAGTTTTTTTAGTTATGTAACTATTTTTGGATAACTAAGATAAAAGTAAGACTGAAGAAAGATTGGGGGTTCAAATTTTTGTACAAGGGGAGGCTATCAAGATACAGTTTACAGAGATAAGTGTCAGAAACTCTTATGTATTTTGAATTACTAATTATGGTATATATGCAAACTATAAGCACTGTTTATCTAATCTACTGGTTTCATTTCTGATTGGTCTAATCACTCGGTTGATATATTCATTTCTTGTTTGAGGTTATTATTCATGAAATGCTTGTTAACTGTGGATGAAATTTAGTGTTGTGCTTATTGTTTCTGGTTTATGTTTCATATATTATGCATCTTAGCCTTTCATTGTTGCACAATTTAGTGTTTTTATTAGTCTTGTGAAGTTTTTACCCTCTTGTTTACAAACTACACAACCAAAATCCTAAAAAGTTTGTTTTACTTAATTTTGTTTTATGAGATTGTGTTGGCTTGTTCTTTAGTAGTCTGAGAACAATTTCTGGCACTAACATAGAGTTTGTCAGAGAAACCCTAATTTTAGAAAAATTGGAATATTTCAGATATGATTGGATATATATATATATACCTCTTCAAGGAGAGATTTTTAATGTACTCCTTTTTTTAAAACAGTGGAGGGAAGCTCTCGAAATAGGAAGCCCTTGTTTTCAAATTTCTTCTACATAAATGCCTGATACTGTTTCTGTAGTATCTTTGAAATTTATTTGTCTGAAATTACATACTGGGGTAACCTCATCGATATGATTTCCAACACCATAGGTTTTACTAGAATCAGTTTCACCAATTGGGACTGATGAGCATTTTCCCAAGGTGACTTGTGTCATGGTTGTTCAACATAGCGATGTTGTACAGACTACCACATGTCCCTATTTCATTGTCGGGGTCTAAACCTTCTACCACATAAAGTACAGTTGGTTCCCTATCTAGAACATCTTGCAAAATTTCATTTGGATATTTGTAGCCCGAGATATTGCAATTCTCCCTAGGTGTCTTGTTTAGGGATGAGTCTTGGAAGAGGCTGGAACCTTGATTTGGGGGAAACATATCTCCCAGAATATATTGAATCTGAGTTTGAACTTTTCACACAAGGTACAGAAGGAATTTATCTTCATTCTTTGAAAGTCTTATCCATTGAGACTTCTTTGATCCTGAGATATATTGAATGTACCAAAACTTATTGTTTTAGTATTTTAGGGGTTTTCAGGCCCAAGGTCAAACTAGGGTTTGAATTTCCCATAGTTCTACCCAACCAAAAATATTGACCTTGGTCTCTAAACTTTGATTTCAATGAGGATATAAATCCTATGTCGGGCTAGCTCATAAATTCCTCTTATGTAAAAAGCCCTAATTCTCCGCAACAAAAACTGAAAATGCTTGGAATCAAATTCTGTTTCGACAGAAAGATGTGCCCTTCAATGGAGAGTTATCCTAGCCTCCTTTTCCTGATGAATTCTGGAGAGAGACCCAAAAAGTAAGAAGCCCTATCTTCTGCAGCTCCACATTGTCTTCTTCTCAGGTTCGCTTTGATACCATGTTAGATTTTGATCATTTAAGCAATATGATCTAGGATCTTATCTGAGAGAATAACATGCAAAAAAAATTCACAAGAGACAAGAGACACAAATGAATTTTCCTCAGGGAAACCATAAAGGAGAAAACCCCACAAATTCCTCATAGATAGAATGAGCATCAATGGCAGCATTAAAACCCAAAGACAGAAATATGGTCTCCAATAGTTGTTCTCTCTCTCTAACTTGAGAGAGCTTCTCCTCTCTCACTCATGCGCTGCAGTGAGTGAATGTGTGTGATAAATAGAGAGGCTCACTCTCTATTTATATTCTTTCGTTCACTTAATGTCCACTCCAACAAGTCAGCCTCACTTAACAATTACTTACCAGGGCCAAATTCTCTAGGAGAGTCTAATAACCCTAGTGCCACACAACTATGAGGACTTTTCCCTCCAATCAACAAGGAGGGTTAACCTTAACTCAATTGTGGGGACTATTTCCCTGACTTACAATGGAGGGTTAACCTCAATGACTTTACATAACTTGTTTACATTGCAGACACTTCCTGATAGGAACATTGGGGTACAATACATAAGATATACAAATGAATACATTCCAAAGTTACAAATACATCAACATTTTTCTCCATAAGGAAGTCCCATGGGGAAGGGGTAGTTGTATTACTTTTGTCTCCATCGTATTCGCCTTCACACTACTAGAATATTAAAAACTAGTATGCACAGTTACCCACCGCAGGGAGCTAGGCCTTATTCCTTTCTAGGTCCCATGACCAACAGAACTGCCTTATCCATACCACCAGTACCTTGGTACCATTACCTTCTTGTCGATGGAAGAATAATATCTGAAGAGAGTTACGATTTATACCGCCTCTATTATGGCCACTTGAAAACTATTCATTTTGAGGCAGCTAAGATATTGGAAAAATGAATAATACCCAAGGACATAGGATTTTATAAGGTGCATGCACATTCCACAAGGAATGAATAATAGCAAAGATACCACCTCCCTTACGTCAGGATTCAATTTATTTCCCAAATCACTCTTTCTATCATACCTACCTTTACTACTAAGGTTACTAATAGAAGGGTTGCTATTCACGCTACTATTTTCCTACTAGAGCGAGGAGATACAGGAATGATGGGTGGCGACTACCTACTAACCACTACTACTAACTACTACTAGGGATTTTGACTTTAGAAAGGGAAGCTTCATCACTAATGCTACCTACTCGCCTACCTACCTCAGATAATATCTCCTAGACTATGGTTACCAATCCACGAGTCTATGCTTATGACTTGGGATTTAGAATACTTCAGTAATGCCAGGGGCACATAGAGCAATATATTAACAATCCTAACATAATACTACAAAAAGAATTACTTATACCCAGATAAGGACAGGTTCATAAAGGGGAATTTACCACATGCTTCTTACATTACTTTATCCAATACATTTTCCAAAGGTTATTTCAACCGGGGAGTTCTATATCTGCTACTGAATAACAATTATATAGACTCCTACCTACCCATGCTAATACAAAATCATATGGACGAATACAACCACAAGAGGAATACAACCAACATACCAACTACCCACCTACCAAACAACATTGTCAGATGAGTGTTCGACAATTGATGACTGGGATTCTCATAGGGATCAACCTACTGGTTAGAGAACTTAGCCGAACCCCTAAAAATAAACTTTCTCAATATTGGATTGGACTTGATGTTTTTATGGACCTGCCACTGGATGTACCGCATGCTATTGAATGAATATGAATTCCTAGAAAGGGGAATTTATCTCATTTCTCAATATGTATTTCCATCTTTTCTAAAGTTTGAAAGTGCCATAAGAAAAGATCTATTCCATGATCTCTATTTTTTTGGCTATCCTTAGCACCCAGTCATTTTATCCTCTCCTGGATAAAATCTTGAATATCGCTTGGTGAAATATATTATCAGCCATTGTGTAACATGATGCTCCCCAGTATAAGAATCTCTAAGCGTTTCAACTTTGTACTGCAAGGAGTGTGGTATAACCTACTTTAAATCCTTTCTGGACTGCTAGGATTCTTTGGCGAGCACCCGACCAACTCGACCGTGCTTTAACTGTCGGTAATTGTGAACCAGGTTTGATGGACTAGTAATAGTTTAGATCGACATGGAACATGATTTTTTTGTTTATTACTATTTGAACCGAGACTAGGGATACCAACATGCCTCATTCGATATGGTCACCCCTGATTAATAACTAGAGAAATAAATCTATATGAGTACATACCTAGCTGACATATGCATTACTAAAAAAGATTGAATAACATTCAATGGCATCATAACTTCCTTGCTGAAGAAGCATGAGCCAACTACATAAAATATGCAATATATATATATATATATATATATATATATATATATATCAATTCCGTATTTATCGAGTTTTTCCCTATAACTACATAATTTCTCGAATGGATAGGTCTGATAGCTATTTACCTTGATACGCCACCTTTATGTACTTAATTTCCCACTTTTACAAGGGGTGAGGTACGTTAAGTGACTCGATTGACCCCCCTCCCCCCTCCCTGTAAGAAATAAATAAGTTCTTGGAGGTCGAGGTACACAACATAGGAGGTCCCTATTTAAATGCGAAACAAAATTGTTAATATTATCGTTTTAACGCAGAATGAAACCCATCCATGGGTGAGGGAAGAACCACAAACATATCTGATCTACCAACATATCTCATCTGTAGAGATTTCCTCAACAAATCCTAGCCTTGTTGTGCCAATTGGATTTTGTGTATTTCCCTCAACATGCATAGGCTTAAAAGTTATATTTCCCTTGTGTTGCTTGGTCCATTGTCATCTTTGGTTTTGTAAACCCCCTACCTTTGGCAAGCGAAGATGCATCAAAAGTTAAATTCTATGAGCATCACTATAATGGAACAAATACCGTGGATGAACGTTTATTTCTCCATTGACGCCTAGAGCACAATAGGTGGATGGCATATAGAAAACACACTTGAGAAGGTTCAAGCAAATATTATACTTTATGCACCGAATAAAATAGTGCAGAGGTCTTCTAAGTGCTTATATCATTTATTTTAAAAGTAGTAAGATCATCAAAATAGGCTAGACTTGTATGAATAAAGTCATGGAAACAATATGATATGGCATGTTGAAAAGTGGCTCCAACATTTTTTTACCCAAAAGGAATAACACAATAAGTTCAATTCCCCAAGGGGGGGAAAACTAAATCTTCTACTGGTCTTGAAGAATAATTATGATCTGATTATACCCTTAGAATCCATTCATAGAGGAAAATACCTTATGGCTCACACAAGCATCGATGATTTGGTCGATGAATGGGGTCTCATTGTCCTTGGGATAGGCCTTATTAATATCTTGGAAATCAATACAGACATGGATGGTGTTTTTCTTCTTGTTGAAGGGGACTGGATTGGATACAAATTTGGTATAGGTAATTGGATAAAGAAAATCAGCTTTATGAAGGTTATAAATTTAGGCCTCAATGGCTAGAGCGTTGGCGGGATGAATAAACTGTTGTTTAGGGTGTTTTATTATAATTAGGGTTTACTTTATGTGAAAGGGTAGTTTCTTCCTATTTTAAGGGGATTTTATAGTGCATCCAGAACATCTCTTTTCAAACATATTCTACCATCATTCTAGCCAGTTTTTATTGCTTTGCATATTGCAATGTTTTTATATTTCATTCATTAATATAATTTGGGCTTTGTTTTATTACTTTTATCTCTGCAATAACTGATCTTCATTTTGTTCCCCACATAATCCATATAAAATTATCAGTTATATTTTTTTAGATATGCAAGGATAATATGAAACAAATCATAGAAACAATATAACATGGTTCCCAATGGCTCCAGTTTTCTTTAATACAAATGGAATAACGTGATAAGTACCCCCCAAGGGTCTTGTACTGATCCTATTGATGAATTTGTATCCGTTTATACCCTAATATTTCATACATGAAAGAAATTCCTCATGACTAGTGTAAGCATCAATTATTTTATTGAGAAAAGGCATATGGTAATGATCTTTTGGAGAAGCTTTATTAAAAGGAAAAAAATAAATCCAAACATAAATAGTACCTTGCTTCTTATTTACAGGGACAGGAGTAGACATCGAGGATGTGCAAGCGACTGGATAAAGAAACCTGGCTCGGTGGACTTTATCCATTTATACTTTAATGGTTGGAACTTAGTAGGATGGGTAATCTTTTGCTTTTACCAAATAGGGGATGCATCTATCCATGTGTCGATATGATGCTCAAAGATATCCCCAAAATATTGGAACAAGGCTTTGTAAGAAGCGACTTCCTGTTGAGAATAGGATGCTCGAAGTGAAAAGGTATTAGTTACGCTAGGGGTGGAATAAACATCCACCTTGATGGTGGTTTAGATATTAGCCACATTGTGTTCCTTAAAGGCATCTGGAGCAAGAATCATATTTTTAACCCAATCAACAAACATGTCCAAGTAAGTAAATCCTTGGTTTCAATGGAATACTAATCACATGGATTTATGGGGGTGAACGCTTCCCAAGGTAAAAATAATAATAATGATTCATTTCATCCCACAGATAATCAAAATCATTCAAGGCATCTATAATATATTTATTTGAGTTAAAAATGAGATTTCCTAGAGGATCCTTTAAAGAATATGGAAGAGTGACATGGACCGAAGGTGTTGAGTCAATTAAAACTTCCATGGGTGAATGATGAAGGTTATTCTACTCTCGGAGTGTAGGGAACTTCTTAGTGGTGTGGTCATTTACATAAAAAATAGAAAATGGAGGTACAATTGTAGTGGGAATGATGATCGGAGTGGCCATAAATGGCCTAGTAGTACTAGTGCCCTAGTTTTCTTATTTTTATATATTGTTTCTAATTTATTTTAAAAAATTATACTTTTTACTAATTTTTGAAATTGACCATTGAAAATTTAAATCACATTTTCAATATATGTGTGTCCACATAATTTTTTTTTTACTAATTAAAATTGAAAAACCAAAAATACCTTTTTGAAGAGGAAGTTTTCATATCTGGTGTATATATTTTTAAAATTTTTTGGTTATGTTTTTTTATGTTAATTTTATGTTTGTTGCTTTGAAATTGTACATGTTTCTAAGTGTAAGTTTGAAAAAAAACAATATCATATGAGCTCAAAAACCCATAAATTATATGTCAATGGATAGACAATTCATGGACTAATTCATCGGTATGAAATTTGTCACCCAAGATGCACCAAAAAATAGGCCTTAGGCCTTAGAAAGAGTCAACCTATCACTGCCACTTTATCTACCAACCTATATCTATATCATTTCCACATCATTGCCTCTTTCAACATCTACTAGTATCATTGTCTATGTTATCCTACATCTATATCACTATCTTTGTTAACTTGTACCTATATAACTATCTCTAGCAATCTATACATGCCTCAAATCTACCTTTCCAATCATTTTTAATAAAAATCATCCATATTCATTCTCATGTTCTAATAATTATAGCATATTTATTTACAAATCATAAGATAGGACCATAATCTGTCCCAAGATAATCACCATGATATATGTCAAGGTCATCACCATAATATATGCAAACATGACAATGATCTAAGCAAGTATCATAGCAATATCTTAACCAAGTTTCACAAAGAAATAATCTCTAATAATATTCATACCATATCCAATATAAAAATATATACCATAGTCCATGAGAGGCATGACAACCACAACATAGACCCATGTACAAAAAGCATGCCTTTGTTAAGATGAATAGGAAAGAAAGAAACTTCACAAAAACAACCTCCGTATTATTTGATCACATATTCCTTTCAATAATATTTCCAACAAGTAAAAAAAATGAATTCTAATATCGTATGGTAATTTATGTCAATTTTACTAATATTCTCCAAAGAACCAAACGAATCCCGAATATTTCCACACTAGGTCTTCTACAAAAGTTTGCATAGTTTCTCCATGAGTTGCGTAGTTTGGAAGAGAGACTTCAAGAGATTAAATGTTGAGGAAATTAGAGCTTTCATATCCTATTTATACCCTCCAAAATTCCTTTAGTTTATTTTAAGGTTGGTATTTCACTTATCCTTAAATTTACAATCTCCATATTTTCAAAGCTACTTGAATGGGTTATTACCCCACTTCAAGGATTCATTACAGCTCTTTAAATTTCCTTCTTGATCACTTTGTATCTTCATTAAAGGGGCTTTTGGTATTCTTCTCATCATACTAAGTGGGAATATCATCATTCCTTTTTGGTTTTCTTTCCTCTTTATGTGAACCCATCCTTACTTTCGGAGTTATGTGCACTCATGATCAATACTTTGGGGAATTATTCATATTTCCTACCATTATTTATTTGGACAAAATTTAGGGTCTCTTTAGGGCCTTATTCATCATGGGTCATGTTTCCCCAACATAATTGTCATGTGGAACTAACACCATCATTCTAGGGGTATCTTCACTTTTCTCACCAACATTGCTTAGGGGAAGCCTTAAGAACTTCTTTAGGGGTTCGCCCCATATGTGTACAACCCAAGGTGTCTTCCCGTGAGGGACATGCTAAAAAGTTATGCCATAAGGGGATCACTTTGGAGTTATACACACTTCAATATCCTTTTAATAATGTTGAAATCAATGACAACCAAATGTCCAATAATATACATCTAATGTAAAGGGAAATTTATTAACTTGTACATTAATATCCACTCACGGTCGAATAATATCTATATTAAATTACTCTATAATTAATTACAACCAAACAAATAAGAGAGTAAAATTATTGGAGAAATCCTTATTAAAGTAGAAAATATCCAACAATATGATACACATAAGTAGATACTTTGAAAGGTTATCGGGTGAACCCCTTTAATAAAATAAATATTGTACGCCAAGAAAAACCAAAGGAAGAATGAAATTTTAATATTCTTGTGAAGACTTATTAATATAAGGAGACTAGCTCTCACTCGTTTAAGTCTTACAACCTCATTGTATTATCCCAAACACTAATATTCTTCTCCTTTACTATTATAGGGTTTGCTTGTATATTCAATTTGGTGCAATAATACTGAATAAAATGTGCATGTAAGGTGTCGTGCCAAACGACCCTAAAATATAACTAAACCAGAGAGAAATTGTACACTTACCACTGATAAACAAAATGATAGTCCTCTAGAAATATGATGCATGCAATTGTGCTAGAATATAATGATGCACTCCTGATATTGACGCCAAGATACACACGTGTGCCCTCTTTAGGAAGAATGTGATGTTTATGGAGGAGGAGGTGCCCGATGGTGCTACAAATTTGCATACTATGGGTCTTTTCCTATCAGAGATATTGGTGGCCACATGCATAATTTTTGGATCCTTTAAGGAATCTAAAGAATTGATATGTTCCCTTGGTGCTCACATCCTCTACCTCACAGATATGTTGATAACTCCTCTTGATAAGAAAACTAAGTGATGATAATTACTCTATGCCATGGAGTGAGCCTGCTGATAAACATAAAGTTGACATGCGGAGGAAAACCTGGGCTTGAGGAACCCAACCAATTATTTTGGGGTTTTCGAGCTAAATCCCAGCTATAAAACATGAACCTACAAAAATATGTTATGTTGGTGCATAATATGAGTAATATCATGTTCTTTTAGGGTTTGCATGCCACTTTTAGGGTTTATGATTCACTTTTGCATGCATGCAATTCTACTTTCATGTTGAATTTAATCCTAAATAAATAAGGATTCCTTTATCAAACTAATGACTTTAATACTGAATGAGTATCCCAGTCTATTATAAGTATCAAATGTCCTCAGTCAATTCCCTTTTATGCAGTATTCGCTCGAACCTATGGGAATTAAGTAGGTTAGCGGTTGTTTGGGTGCTTATTTAGAAGAGGACATTATAGTCCATCCCGCTTGAAATTTCTTGTCCTCAAGCAACTACAAACTGGGATGTTTTAATACCAGCTCTCCCTCCCATGTGGCATCCTCCATAGGTAATTTTTTCCATTTTACCAAGTACTCTCGAATCACCTTGTTTCAGATTTTCCTTTCTCAAATCTATATGATTATCTCTGGAATCAGTACCAAAATCCCTTCATCATCTAAGGGAGGAAACTCAATGGATGGAGAATGTGTTTCCTGACTATTTTCTTAAGGTTTGATACATGAAATACATTCTGAAATTTTCTTTTCTCTGGAAGCTCTAGTTCATCAGATACCTCTCCAACCATCTTGACTACACTGTAAGGACCATAGAAGAGAGGTTTTAACTATTTTTCTTCTTTTGTCTTTAGTGAAGACTTCCTGTAAGGTTGTAGCCATAAATATACCAGATCTCCTACCTCGAAATTCCGCTCAATCCTCTGTCTATCTAGATATAGCTTGAGGGGAAATTTTAAAATCCCCCCTAAATTTATATGTATAATAAATGGGCGAATCCCCATGATATATGGGAAAGCACGAAGGCTATTTTATCAATAATATGATATGTATATAAAAAAAAATTGTGAATCTTTTACAGAATTATAGAATCTTGTAAAATTTTGGCGAATAGTTCTCAGAATTATAAAATCTTGTAAAATCATGGGGAAAATTCATAGAATTATAAAACCTTGTATAAGTGTTCATTATTTTTCACATAATTATAAAATCATGAAAAATCTCTCACAAAGTTATAAAACCTTGTAAAAGTCTTAGCGAGTCTTCCACATAATTATAAAATATTAACAAACTTTTCACTGAACTATAAAATTTTGACAACTAGGATTATGTACCCACTCATCATTGGTAATGCTTATGGAATAGGTATGGTCATTTTTATATGTCATGAATATATTGTTTATGATGTGTTATGTTTTATCTTTAAAACTGCTTGTTATTTTTTTGGGGAAAAGGTTTTGGATTTTTTTAATAATTTTGAAAGTTTTAATATATTTATGATATCCCATAAGAATGTGAGGGAAAGTTCTATCTTTCATCAAAACCCATCACCCTATCCCTCTCTTTCTCAGCCCCCACATTCCAAAATTGTATGCAACATATATAAACTAATATTGTGTCACACAGCATAAACACTGGGGGTTTGGTCTAGTGGGATAACTCAAGTGGTTGAATGTTTTGAGCTTCATACAAGAGATATAAAGGTTGATTCCTTTGGGATTGCTTCCTTTGTTGTGTGCCTCAATCTTTGTCCCTAATGGGTCAGGTGCCATAATCAACACAATATATTTGCAATGGGTTCCATCCATGAAATGTGGGAAAGTGTTGGGGGTTTTCCCACGATTTTTTCCTTTGAGAAAAGATAGGGGTTAAGAGTCAAGACACATTGTGATGGAAAGAAATTAAATGTATTAATCTCAATAATAGTAATTTGTGTACTTGTTCATCTCCTCCATGAGATATGTAATACACATGTTTTCAAATTAAATGTCTTAATCTCGATACTAGTAAGTTGTCTACTTGGTCATCTCCTCCATGAGAGATGTGATAAAAATATTTTCATTTTGTTATTATGTAATGGACTAACTTTTTTCTATTCTCTGAAAGATAGTATGAAATTATGTGTAAATTATAGTATTACATTTCTTAATAGAAACATAATAGTTGAATTTAGGATAAATTCAAACGAAAATCACTAGAACCGTCAAAAGAAACATTGAAACTAGAAATATAGAAGAATAAATCTACAACTATATTTAATGACAAATTTCTCTCACAAAATAAAAAAATTTGTATGTTATAAAAAAATAGCTTTGTGTTTTAGAATGGTGGGAAGGACTATTTTGTAGGGAAATTAGTTAGTGCTCTTTTTATCCATAATTTGCACTTTAAAAAAAAAATTATGTTCTCATGTTTAAAAAATTGTTTATTGGAGGATATGTTGTCTTGAAAAATCCCAACCAATTTATTTGGCATTTCCAAACAGAAAACAAAATCCTCTATGGATCCTGCCAAATCAAGGTCTAGATCCAAACCATTGAAACACATAACCTAGTTCCTCTATAGGTGGATCTAGTAACATAAAGAATATATCATTGAAACAATATGAACATGATTTTAAAATTGAATTAGCATCCTCAAACACAAAATATCATGTGAATGCAAAATATTATATCAAGAAAGTCTACATATAATACATTGACATTAAAATAAGGCTTAGGATGTTAAAGTTCCCCTGATGTTAAAGTTCTTAAAAGAATGCAAAACACTTGATAGCTCCACAATTTTTCCCAAATATTTCTTGTGCTCCATTAACTAAGCATGAATTGCTTCTTGCTTATTCAAGGCTGTTACTTCTATAAAAGGAAGTAGAGTAATGAAATTGTAATTAGATAATATAATGAGATATGAAATACATTGTCCCACAAAAAATGCACAAATTCTGCAATAGACAACTATAAATAATTTCCTAAATGTTGCATGCAATAAGACTTGGAAGGGTAGGCATGCTCTAGTTTAAAAATTAATTTCCACAAATATAATAACCACATTTTCAGACAATATAATTGAATAGATTAGCCCCAATCCAGTTGAAGCATAAAGGAATAAAGACATTAAATTGTTCTTTTTATGAGCAAAGAATATGAAAATTGAAAAAATATGTTTTAGGATCTCATAATCCTCAAAATGTTTCTATAAATTTGAATCATAAACCCTCCATTGAAATATACATGATAGAAATACAAAGATACATGTTTAAACATATATCAGAGAGATCACATTGCAAAATCAACTACTAAGACTCCATAGCTTACCTTCTCACAACAAGAAAAAGATAGAATTCTAGCCATGAACATACAATCACACTACAAAATCAATATAAAAATCACACAATGAGATACAAATGCGTTGAAAAATCACTACCAAACCTCAACATCATTATATGTCACAAAACATATCATTCAAAGAGATGGTACTAAAAATCTGTATGGTTCAATTTCCAACTTTAAACAATGCGTCATTTTAGGTATTTGGGTATTGAGCTTATCAAATGTTAACCCATACAATCCAAGAAAAATGAATTTTTATAATCCATTAATCAGTTTCCAAATGCATTTATCATAAAAAACATTGAATTTTCACTGGAAATAATACAACTAATTTCTTGCATACAAGACATTCCATCTAGCTTCACATTTGAAATTCTAGAACAAGTGATTGTCAAGGTGAAGTCCATTTGAAGAAAATAGTTTTACCTAATCATCCATATAAGAATATTCAAAGAAATAAGTTTCCTAGCCAGGATCACTATTTTAATATCATTTTCATTGTCAAGGTCAATAAGGACACACTGGAGATGACAGTATATAAAATTGTTCAACAAGAAGAAACAATGTGTCTATTTAAGAGTGTTCACACCATGAAAATCACTACACTACCCTATAAATTAACATTCTCTCAACTTTATCAACTATCACACTAACTTTTCCTCCATATCCTGAATCCTATTTCAACATCATACAAAACTACAATTTAGCATAATTGTTTTTTCATACTAACCCTATCGAAAAACACTAAAGCTACTACACAAAATATAAATGGTTTCAATGCTTTCAAGGGAACATGGAAAGTGTATGAGCATTGCATATTCCTCACTTGGTTATAAAAATGAGTACAAAACCTTTTGTGGGAGAAAAAACTACAAGAAAAAATTCCTCAATTATAGCATCTTCTAGGACACATGTGTATTACTTTTCTACATACAAAGAACTAATAAATGTGCCAAATGAACATATATGATTGGGACTATAATTTTTTCAACTTACTTAATAAGTTAACAACCTTTCCTTTTGAACCTTATTGACCTAGTACAAACCCAATGTATAATGAGCACTACTTGTAACTAGATCCCGTTTCAAACATGCTATCGCTTTATGCACAAATAAAGAACTAGATAACTCAAGCATATTAGAACGCATCAAGAATTTAATGAGTGTGTTTTAGTTCATTCAATGAAATAACTATTCTATAGACAGAGACACATATAGATTAGATATTACTAATAGATTAAGAAATGAAGAGGTTCATAATTCAATTTTTGAATGATGGGATTCTAAAATTTAGACTCGATGTATGGCATATGGTTACCATAAAAAAATCCTTTTTCACTAGTTCTAAATATATTAATAAAATATTAAGTCCCATGTAATATCAGAAATTGGGCATTAACATTGTTATTTAAGACATCCTTGTGAACTTTCATGTCACTAGTGAGATTCAATATATCTTCCACGCCCAAATAAGTTAAGAATTACTACATGCTCTTCCTTTAGTACTTGGACCATGGCATTTCCATTAAACTCTAAATTTTGAACAAAATTAAATTGGGTTTGATGATTGGGTTTCTCTAGCTGAGAATATACTCAAATACAAAATGAGGGTGACTAACTTTAGTCTATATCGATCCCTACTTGGTAGACAAAGTTGTTTTCCATCTGCCCTATTAACCCCCATATTGCATGGGTGTTCACTTCAGTTTTTATAAATTTTGAAACTTGGATTGGTTCATATTCTTATTGGTAGCTTTGTCGATGCCCTAGTATGTGGATGATATGGTCTTTCGTCTTGAAACCTTGAAGGATGATCCTCGAACACTATGCATTTTCTTTGTAGGACTTGTTCATGAGAAACACTATTTTGGATGATGTCATTCTTAATCTAGATCCGATCTTCACAAGCATCAGATAACACACATATATTAATATGTCCATAATGACATTTGAGGTTGTTGTTCTAAGGACACAAATGCTGGTGATTCTGGAAACTAATAAATGTTTCCACTATTGGCAAAATTGAGTGTAGTTTTGGAGGCTATTTCTAGAAAAAGGGTCTCATGTGGTTTGCTTTAGTAGACATAAGTTGAAAGAAGCACCCAAACTTTTAAGTGATGGAAAAACCTCACATTTGATGGAAAATATGGGATCCTAATTTTTAGTCAATGCTCATGCCTATTTTGTCTCCTTCTAACAATGATTCTAGGCAAGTATGTGGACTAAAATAGCAGTAACCATCATCATTTCAAATTATGACCATAGAAAGAGACAAAAAGGGACATTCTGGGCTGAGTATCGACTAACCTATGCATTGAGACAAATTTATAAACAACAATAAATTTAAGTATAGACATGTTTTGCGCAGTCTGTATGGTATCTTTGTGTAGAAAAATCCTTAAAAAGACATTTTATGTGTCAAACATTTTCATAAGATACTCCTGTAGCATGCCTTTTTCATTGAGATAAGATTGAGGACCAAATTTAAAAATGAAGGACATACCATAATTCCTATAGAAAAAGTCAATAGAGGTGTCCCCTCTTTAACGTGCTTACATAGTATGTATTGAGGGAAATTCGTGGTGATACATTGTTTTATGGAGAGCATCCACCCTAGAGAATCCCTTCAATGTATGCATTTCAAGCATCTATAAAGGGCATTGTCTCTTTGTTCCTTACCTCTACATCTTTCTTTTTATTGATGTTCTATTATTCAATTGAGAATTCATAACTCATTCTGCTATGTTTTTGTTTTCTACCTCATTCTTTCACTTTTCCTGTCTAGCGTGGCCATTTTCTGCTCTAGACATTTACTACAAGATGACCTTCACAACTTGTTTTTGGGGTGTCTTCATATGCCACAAGAACATTTCCATCTCTAGTGTGTTGTTGACCTAGTAAGCTCTCATTGTTGTCACAAATGGTCAATAAAAAATTGTTGTCATACATCTTCTCTATCTACCTCTACTATTTTTGCAATGGATATCTTATGTATGCTAAATATACCTTCAATGCTCTTCAATTTCTCTTCCACATCCTTCCAATTAATGTTATGAGTGGGATTTTAAATTTTTAATAAAAACGTGTAGTTGCCTCTTGAATTCCTTCAAAACTTTATATAAAACATATTTAGTTTTTCTAAGGATCAAAGTAAGAACTCACTTGGAGCAAAGAAAGTTCAAATAAAAAGAAACTATGAAGGTGATCTATCTATGGTTTATTTTGATAAGAGTTGATGTATCACTGATGTTTGAAGGTTATTCATTCTCATAACCTAGAAAATGAAGCATGGGTTTCATGGCTTAGGGTTTTTACTATGGAAAGAATGCATAGGACCGCAATCTTAGTGGGAAAAAATCCATTTTCATCTTTCATAATCAACCCTTAATTGCTTCTTATGCACCCAGAATTGAGAAAGAGTTGCTGCTTGATGGTTTTGGGTTGTTCAAGAATGCCATTTCAGGGCTATTTTGGGGTTGATATATGATGGCATGAATTCTATAGGATAGAAAATTTAAACCCAATAAACTAAACCCATCCATGATTAACTTCAAAATTAGACATAAATCCATCAAGATAAATATGAGTTTTGAAGAAAAAAATAGAGATAAATTAATTGGGTATTGTGATGTCTAAAAGAAAAGGCATTCTTAGTCTTGAAGACAAAATAGAGATGACTTTACATTCTAAATATGTGAGAGATAAATATCCAATTTTTCTACTCTAATTCCTACTACTACAAATTCAAAATATAACCTAGGATAGAGTTTAATGGGCAACAACATGTGAGAACAACATGCAATGACACACTTTTGAGGTCAAACTTATGTATTGTGGTACCTATGTGTAATGGAGATGTTGGGCTATAAATCAAATTATTTGATGAGTTTAAGATAGTTTTGTAAATCAAATTGGAAGGTTGAAGCATGTCTCAAGGATGATAAAAGTGTGAAATGATTCCATGAATTGAGATTTGTGGATCCTTGATTATGATTTCCAGTAATCAAATGCTATAGTAAATTTTTGTTTAAACATCATTCGCAGTGCCCTTAGTGTAACTTATAAATCAGTTAAGGGTCGGCACAAACACCAAATTTCCTTTCATAATTTTCCTTTGGGTTTAGCCCGCCTTCATGTGTAGCTGACAAAGGAGTCTTAATCTTAAACAAAATCTAATATGCCCAAGAAATCTAGAAGAGGGAGGGAGAAATCTAGAGGAAGGGAGGGAGGGAAGAATATTCATGTTTAAAAAAATATAGGAGAGTATGAGTAAGAAAATAAATATGAACATATATAGGCCAAGGTTGGACGCCACTGTAGCAGGACTGAACTTGTTCTAGACCATAAATGAGGGCTTCGAGGCCTTTAGCTGGCACGAATGTCCTACCACTGTAGCCTAAAGAATTGTTGCTTTCAAGTGCTTCTTTGTTCGCTCCCATGCTGGATCTACCATAAGAATAAAGTAGCTTCCAAAGGGCGTTCATAAAACACCATCCTACATAGTCTTGTCATCACAAACATGTCTTTCATATTTTTGCACATGGTTGAATTCATTCCTCTGTATATATGACATAGCTCTATATACTATGGTATTTCCATTAATAACTAGAGGAGAATCCTTATGCACACTGCCAACAATATTGAACTACATTTTAAGTCTATGTATAGAATTTTTTCAGTTTTTTTGTTAAGTGTCTATTGGAGTTGCAAAACCAATTTCAATCCAAAGTATATGCATGACCCACGATTATACTATTTTCAGTTTCTGATCACATTAGTCTGTAATAGTTCATATTACCCAAATGTAAAATGATGCTAGAATACCTCACAGAAGGTTCGCATCAAAGCCATATGGGAATTATTCTACACAAACAGGACCTAAACCCAATCCCCACAGCATAAGGAAGTTTACTAAGAGCCCTGAAAATATTGCCATCGGAAGGTAAAATTTTAAGCCCATGAGAAGAGATCCATATGACCCAATGAAATATAGTGATTTCTTTAGGGGTCCTTCTAGGTGTGTTTATTCTAGATGCCTAGCAGATGAGTCATGTTTCCTGATGTCATATGATGAAGTATTGAAAGAATTTGAAAGGGGATTGAATCTATCCACATGCCCTAGTTTGCATGTATTTCATCTTCCCCTATATGAAAACTCTTCATTTCCAGTGCTTGAGCTCCATGTCTTTGGAGGGTTAGAGTTTCATGTTTATGAGGTTTCTTCTTCTAGGGAGGATTTGGGTGGCACGGTTACCAGGCCTAGAGCCTCTCGTGATTATTTCTATGGTGATATTTTTAGAGGTGTTGATGAAGTTTCCAATAGTTTTTGTGAAGAATCAACAACCAAAAGTTCAGTTTCAAGGCCCTCAAGAGCCCGATCAAAATCATCATCGTCTTCACAGCAAATCTCTGAGAAGTAGAGCCTACATCAGCCTCCATTGTATTGGATGGAAGAGGACCATTATTTGTCTACATTCACTTCAAATCTAAGGTTCTTGCTCTCCTATTAGATGCCTATGTTTTGTTGTAAAAATGATCATACTCTTTATTTGTAAAATATGCTTCTAAATTTCTATTAGTAATGCATATCACAAAGGAAAATGTGCTAGGGTTAGGATGCCAGCACATGGAAAAATAAAGGGTACATTGAAATCCCCCTCTGAATTAGAGTCTCAAATATTTGGATCATATGAAATCGACATACTGCTACTCAACAGTTCTATGAATAATGACCAAAATTTAAGTCTGGGCGAAAACTGGACCAGTAAATAACCATTAATTATATTCTTATTATATTAACCATTCAATTATGGAATGTCTGTTGATATATGAATTTGTAGATAAGTAGATCAGATACCTTCTGTCATCTAGATGGTGGAGCCTTAAATTTTTTTTCTGTTAAGAAAATGTTTTGAATAGTTGTTATGATTGTGCAAGACAATTGATCTCTCTCCAAAGCAGGATATGTCTCTCCTCTTTGGAATCCCTTTTAGACGAAGAGTGAGCTATCCCTCTCAAGATTCAATGATGTTTCTGTTATTTAAAGCACTTGCTCCTCCCCTTCCCTAACTAACTTTATAGATCCACCTGGTGTAGCTTATTCCCATTTAAACAAGCCTCAAGAATTCAACAATGGGACATGCAGGCACAAAATGGATGATATTTTTGGTGGCTTCCCTTAGCAAAGGAATTTCTCCTTCTTGAAATATTCCTAGAAAATAGAATAGACTGCCAGTGATTTTAAGATTGAAGCAACACTTTGAAACCTAGATACATCAGATATATATGAGAAAAACTACTTCGTTCTCCTAAACACGATGAGGAAAATCTCAACAAAATATGGGTACAATGTTGGAGATAATTGCAATAACTTAGCACCTAAGGAGAAAATGCATCTTATGACTCAACATATTCCCTCTCCCACACATTCACAATCCCCCTCTACACCACAAAAAATGAAAACTTGGAAATATTGGATTCCAAAACTTAATGATTTGTTTGTTAATCAGAAAAGTGGCTTGTATTCTATATCTTCTCAGGGTTCTTCATATATTTCTCCAACCATAGAAGGTAGTAATGGGGCCCAATAAAAACCTCAAAGGTCAATATTGGAAATTTTTGGGGAAAACTTACTAGATGATTGAGAAGGATCTGATGTTCTTGAAGCATATGTAATTGACTTTGACACCGATAGAAAAGATAATTTTACTTTCCATGATGAAAATGAATATTATGCATATGATAATATGATACTAGATGCTTCTAACATAGAAATGAAAGAGTCCATAGCTTGGACAAATGAGAAGCTTTAGTCTGGAAGGTGGCAAGAAGGGAAGGAAGAATTGAGTGAAGTAAGCCAAGGACCCAAGGAGAAATATGCTCAAGCACTAGTACACAAAATTACTAAGGCTGACGGGAATACAGAAAGTACAATACAAGGTTGCAATGGTGCTATTACAAATAGAGAGTTAAGAATGAAAAATCCATATACTAAAGGTGTACCTTAAGGTACTTTTGAAAATTCAGAGGATCATGGAAGAGAATTGATAAATTAGTTCAAACATATATCACATTTACATCAACAACTATTTTCTATGAAAGAGATAGGGGGACATGCACAAGAAATAAAATCTCATCCACTCGAAGACCACTGTCATCCAATCAATGCACACCAAATATTGACAATAGAAGTGCCAAATGATGTTCTAACAGTTTATAACTAGCATGAAATGCATCAAGATGACATGGATCCCTTATTCAAGGCGCTTCTTTAATTGACACAAACTTTGATATAGTAACTATGGTGGGGGTCAGCAATAGTTCTATGCAGTTCTATACATAATGACCAAAATTTAAGTCTTGGAGAAAATTGGACCAATAAATAACCATTAATTATATTCATCTTATATTAACCATTCAGTTCTAGAATGTATGTTGGTGGGAGACATGCAGAGGAAATAAAATCTCATCCATTTGAAGGCCACTGTAACCCAATAAATGCACACCAAAGACTGACAATAGAAGTGCCAAATGATGTTCTAATTTTTTATAACCAACATGCAATGCATTAGGAAGACATGGACCCCTTATTTAATAGGGAGGGTGGTATACCCCTCATTTTCTTTCACCTGGTAAGCGACTGGCTGCTAAATTATAGTATGCCCAAATGATGTTGAGAAATATCTTGGAAGGGGTGAAAGAATGATAATGGGTTTGGGAAGATATGAAAGGGAAGAAGGAACTTGATGTGGACAATTCTCCAAACTGCTCTTTGAATGTGGCAGAAGTAAATAGCTTTATATTATGTTCAGGAAAAGTTGCAGAAAATCCTCCTCTATCAATCATTAGGGAACAACCCAATAGCCTTGTTTCACTTTAGATATATTTACCTCAAATGCAAATGAATGTGGAATAATAAACATCGGAGATCCACCAGCTCTTACTCGTCCATTTCCTCATAGACTGGAACACAAAGAAGCATCAAAACCTGAGAATACTATCTTTCAATAAATTCAATATCTGTGTGTAAATATTACTGTCTTACTATCCATACAATAGATTACCATCTACAATAAGTTCATTAAGGAGACCTGCATAAAAATTCCGGGAATAAAAAGAGTGTATCCTACTACTATTAATGTTGTGGGCTAGCTTGCCGATCGTGTGCTAGGGAAAGTCCTTAAAACAAAGTATGCTGACCCTGGAGGTCCTACAATTAATTTCCATATCTGTAGGACTTTTATCAGTAAAACTTTAATAAACTTAGGAGTATCCATCAATGTTATGGAAAGAGACACCATGAAATTGAATCTTAAATATTTTTCAGACATACCCCAACTATCCTGCAGTGGGTAGCTAGTGAAATAGTTTTTCTTGAAGGAATCTTGGAAGACATAATTGTATCTATAGACTCATGGAAGTACCCTACTTATTTAATTTTATTAGGTCTACTACTATCATTATTTACGAGGTGTAGGGGGTTGTTTTGATACTTGCTTGATGAATTTTTCATTGGGATCTGTAGTACTAGTGGAGTTACGATGCCCATTTCTTTGGAATAGATAGTGCCTTGCATCACTTAAATGGAATATTTGAATAACTCCTTCTGTCAAGTTATAGAAAAATAAGTAACATACATTGGAGCTTTCATGATCTGGTCGGGTACTGTAGCATCAACCTCTACACCAGTTTTAGCACCACCAATGGTCAAAATATTTATACTTGTGAGTGTGCAATCGACTTTCTTACCTAGGAGAATCCACAACTGTGAATTCACCATATTAGCCTTACCTTTCCTCCTATCACATGCTTCCAAATTTTCAATAATCTAGGCATTGGATGGTTAACATCATTCTATGAGCCTTGATTCTCCTAGGTATAATCCTTGATTTCAACTAAGTGTTGATTACACTGTTCAATTAGTTTTATATAACCCTTTTAAAAAGTTGAAAAGGATCGAAAATCCTTTGTATGGTGGTTATTCACATGTAAACTTGAAAATTTCACTACAGTAGTTTTGATGTTGTACTTCTGTAGTAGGGGACAATGGTGATTGTATTGTATAGGGTTATGATGGATTTCGTTTCTCCCTTTTGTCTTTCACAACAAAAATATAAGTTCTAGTAGATGTATACATTTGCACCACTGGACAATATTTCCATAGGTGACCTTTGGTTTTACAGATTTTAAATCATACTGCTTCTTCCCCTGCCTGCTTTACCTTTGTAAACTACTGAATCTGTTGAGACAAGGTTGGTAATAACAATTGGAATTGTATGGGTTAGAAATTTGGAATTGATGCATATACTAACACGATGATATATTATAGTTTTGTCTCAAAATACAACACCTTCCACTGGTTTCTTGGCCTCTGTTGTAATAATGGAGTCCATATATGCAGTAAAAACCCACCAAAAAAGGATGATGTTTTTGGTGGCTTCCCTCAACAGAGCCACCTGGTGTAGCTTATTCCCACTTCAACAAGCATCATGAATTCAACAATGGGACATTGAAGCATAAAATGGATGATGTTTTTGGTGGCTTCCCTCAGCAAAGGCATTTCTCCTTCTTGAAATCTTCTCAAAAAACATAAGATACTGCCAGTGATTTTAAGATTGAAACAACACTCAGAAAACTAGATACATCAGATATATATGAGAAAAAGTACCCCGTTCTCCTAAACACCATGAGGAAAATCTCAAAAAAATGTGGGTACAATGTTGGAGAGCATTGTAATGCCTTAGAACCTAAGGAGCATATGCATCTTATGACTCAACATCTTCCCTCTCCAACAAATTCACAACCCCCCTCTACACCAAAGAAAATGAAAACTTGGAAATATTGGATGCCAGAACTTAACGATTCATTTGCCAATTAGAAAAGAGGCTTGTATTCTATCTCTTCTTAGGGTTCTTCGTATCATTTTCCAACCATATAAGGTAGTAATGGGACCCAAGAAAAACTTCAAAGGTTAAGATTGGGAACACTGGGAGAAAAATTACTAGATGATGGAGAAGGCTGTGATGTTCTTGAATCATATGTAATTGAAATTGACTTCGAAAGAAAAGATAATTTTACTTTCCATGATGAAAATCAAAATTATGCAGATGATAATATGATGCTACATGCTTCAGACACAGCAATGAAAGAGTCCATAGCCTGAGAAAATGAGAAGTTTCAGTATGGAAGGTGGGAAGAAGGGCAGGAAGAAGTGACTAAAGGTAGTCAAGGACCTAAGGAGAAATATGCTCAAGCACTAGTACAAAAAATTAATGAAGTTTATGGGAATACATAAATTATAGTAAAAGGTTGCAATGGTGCTATTACAAATAGAGAGACAAGAATGCAACATCCATCTACTAAAGGTGTACCTCAAAAGACTTTTGAAAATTATGAGGATCATGGAAGAGAATTGATAAATTAGTTCAATCATAGATCACATTTACGCCAACAACTATTTTGTATGAAAGAGACAGGGGGAGATGCACATGAAATAAAATCTCATCCATTCAAAGGCCATTGTAACCCAATCAATGCACACCAAATACTAACAACATAAGTGCCAAATGATGTTCTAACTATTTATAACCAACATGCAATGCATCAAGATGACAAGGACCCCTATCTCATTAAGATAAGAACTCCCATATTGGTGTTGTCTTTTGTAAGTTTTATAGGGATATTCATTGCATTTTATAGATCAACTGATTGCAAGTTAGGCACTTGAATAACTACACCAAAGCTTGGAAGAAGACAAATTTGGTTTTTATTCATGATAGTGCTATCTTTTGGTAAGCTTGAGTCTGACATGAACCTATATCTAAAAATGAATCAAAATATGTATTTTCAGTTGTCATTTGTATTGTTGTATATTAAGAGTCATTGTATGCTTAGGAATAGAGGGATGGGACCATACCCTATGAAATCTAATATGGAAAATTTGCAAATGGAATTGAAGACGAAATAGTTGAAGACACCGTTTGGAAACTAGATTTTAGAGAAATGGAAAAATAAATTACAGCTTTTGGAAGAACCTTTATTAACTGGTTGTGGACCTTGAAAGGTAAATAAAATAGCAATTGTTTTACACAATGGATTTTTTTGCAACACAATTTGGCTATATTTGGAAATAATTTCCACCCATCTATTAGAGATGCAATCCTCATGGAATTTAACGAATCTGAACTTAGATAAATGATTGTTGCAGACAAAGATGTAGCTGGGATAGATTTACCTACAACATATTTTCAAGAGAATCCCTCATGGTATTGACATTACTAATGATTATGAATATTGGAAAATGTTGGAGATTAAAGATACAATATAGCTCTATTTGAAAACAATAAACTCTTATCTGATAAATTTATGCTCTGATCATGATAGATTTCATCTTGACATTCCTTGTGATTATGAATATTTGGAGATACTGAAGAATGAAAATACATTAGTTCCACTTCAAAATAGTGTGAGCTAATCGAATGAAATCCTTGTTTCACAATAAAATGTGTGCTTATCAATAGAACTAGTAAACAAAGCTCTAATTCTGTGCTAGTAAATGAAACTCTATAAGTACTTGTAAATATAACTAGTAAACAAAGATACTCTCCAAAAATAATTTAACAATGACAAGATTGAGGAAAAAATTAAAGCAAGAAAGTACATATTCTTAATTGAGTTCCAATGGCTGTGAGCAACTACTAATTACACAAAAATCCTTTCACTTATAGTATTGTAATACAAAAAGAAATACTTGGGAGAAACAAGCCCAAGGATTTAATAATGAGTAACCATTGACACATGAATATAGTAATTAAACATGCTTTCAAATGATACAAAGTTATACCTCGTGAAGACAATGTTATTCTATCACATGCCTTATTTTAAGGCATGTTCCAAACCAAATCATTCGAAGTCAAAGTCAAAATACTAACCACTCATTAATTGAACAAATTAAGAGACCAAGTTTACAATTGTTAGTAATAAATGATTTAATTTTTTTTTCTTGATGCCAAATTAGTATGTTCTTTGTCAATTTATACTGGAAACTATGTTATTTGCATTTAGTTATATGCAAGGAAAGAAAATAAAGCATGCAAGGAATATCAGTAGTTCAAATCAGATCATCATACAAATTAGACCTAGCATTCACAAATCATAAGAACTTGCAAACTTTGAAGAAACTTATAAGATATATATACCTTAATAAATGCAACAACATCCTCCTCTGCAGTTCCTCCAGTTTCTCCTATCAAAACAATAACTAGGAGAACACCTGCAAAGAACTTCATTCATTCAACAAAAATCCTACTAGAAACACAACAGAATATTCTTAATGGGCATTAAATTCAAATGAAATTATAATCCCAAGTAGAAGGTGACCATGTCATCACTTGACACTATGATTAAGAGTGTTTTGGCATAATCCAATCCATGTTTTTTATTTTTCTACTCCATAGTTATGAAGGCTACACACACATCTTTCTTTTTGTATTTACTATTAAGCCATTGTGAATAATGTTTCTATATTTAATACTAAAAGGAATCTTTGATATAAAAAAATGCAAATATAAACTATGCCACACTTCAACTTGTAAATCTTCAAAATGAAAGGGACCAAAAAATTAACAAATAGCAACACTCAAGCCACAAGGAGGCCATTCCCCTTCCTAGGGTTGTCATCTATTTCGAAGTTATGAAATACATTATTGAAATAAATTTCAAATTAAATTCATTTTTAGTTTGAATTTGGAAACTTTCCACTTCAATATATGATTTTGCATATGACTAGGATTAGAAACATGACATAGTGACAAAGCCTTGTAACATTGCATGTAACATTAAGCTCTTCTAAGGGAATAGAGGCATCACAAAATAAAATTGTCAACTAAAACACGATGCCAAAATGATAATGATAATAGGTCTCTAAACTATTGTTATGAGTCCAGGATTTCCCTTTTTTTACAGTTGTTTTTGCTTGCAATCATGTTTTTTTTTGTAAATAAAACATTATATTACTTTACAGAAACGACATTACATATCAGATATCGTCTCTCTCTGTCAAAATGCCAGAGTGTCCTTGACACCTTCTATTTCTATATTTGTTCTTCCTTCCCAAAAAATTATAGAGATTCCCCAGGCCTTCTACCGACACCCATTACAACTGTTATTTCCTACCAGATTACAGAGATTTCCTTCCCACAAAATTATAGAGACTTTAGTTAGCCTTAAGTATCTGATACCCCTTATAAACCGGTTGCACATCATAACATATACTACTAGATGACATAAGAAACCCCCTATAATTTCCAGAACAGACATTACTAGAAGCAAAGGTAGAAAAAAAAACCTCTAACCTGATCTGAGGGAGCATCGCCCAAACTAGGACAGACAGCTGAGTTCAGAACAATAGTGACATTCTGGGGGACTACTCCACTGTGATTTCGTACATGCTCTCCGGCAAGCATTTTTCCATAGAGCCTACCCTTCACTCATGGTCGAGCATACTCCGTTAGTCCTCTCCCAGCTGGATAGAAGGGGACGCCCAAATTAGCCACGATAAAATCAATCTTTTGGTGCATAAGGTGGCATTCACTATTATGTTCCTTCCAGAACTTCATCAGTTCCTCATCCCCTTCACACTTGGCTTCTCTCGCAACTAATGAATGTCCCACCAAACGCATGGCCACCCAGTATATCATCAGTACGTGATCGTAGGCTGAGGCTCTGCCTGCCGTGGTGCCTGAGTCAAGGACCTAATCTGCAACCTTCTTGTGCAGGGTCTCTGTCGGCATGAGCTTTACCTCCTCCCAGAGATACCCTACCACCTTCTCAACTTCCATACGAATACCTAATGGGACATGCTCCTTGAAAAACTTCACTACCTCCTGGGCCTAAAGTTGAGCCCTTGTTTCTTGGTGAGTCTGCCTTAAGATACCCTTACCCTTTCGATCCAGGCTAGCAATAGCTTCCCCAGATCCCAATTCCATTCTAATTGATTGCTTAGGAGCCATAAGGAAAAGGGAGGGGGGATAGAGTTGATATAGGATGAGGGGTAGAGACTCACCCTAAACAACAGACACCCAGGGGTAAACCAGAGAGAGGACATAGCTCCGAATCACAAAAACCTCATAACAACGATGGGTGGTGGGTGGCCATGTCGACCCAAAATAAAAGGAGAGGGGAGGCATGATTTCCCTCCTAACCCTGTACATTGTTTGCATCATATTGATCATAATAACAAGATCCCTCATACCTTCTCCTGCTGCATACAACCTTTGTGAATTAAAAACCCAATTATTCCATTGATCTTGCCTCATTTTGGCCGTCTCATCATTCTCTACACCATAAACCATAATGATGGAAAAGGACAACCACCATCTGGTCCAGGCAATTAACTTGTAGCTCCTGTAAGGCATTTAGGATGAAGTGTCTTGGGCGTGATCGCACCTCTTGTCCCCATCTGTGATGCCATCAACTGAATGAGCCACCTATGGCCTACTATCCAAGTCCCTAGAGACCACTCATCTACATTGTTGGACCCATACTTCCACTCCGAATGCCTCCAATGTGCCACAGTGGAAACCTGCATCACCCTCCATGTCAACGTTGGCTAGCAGGTCAGCTGCTTTATTGGCATTGCGTCTTACATGGCTGAAATAAAACCATCGTGTGAGAAAGGAGAAGGAGCACGAGGTGGATAACTAAAAGGTGTGAAGCAATCTGTGGACTGACTCACTGAATTGGGGGGGGGGGAGGGGAGGGAAGGAAAAAATTGAACAGGGGCAGCGGGGGAGAGGGAGACTCAAACTTTCTTTGTTCAGAGTATGACGGCAGGGAAGACCAGGGAACAAATGAAAATTAACTCATGGAAATGGATCATAGCTGTGGTACCGAGAATGTCGTTGCAGATGGGCAATACTTGGAGGAGGTGGATGCTTTTGATACTAATGGGATCCAAGGAGGACACATTGCAGAGTACTCTGAACAAAGGCAACCCAATGTGGGGATGCTTCCAAACTATTTTCTGTGGGGTGGTGTCTAGGGACACCGTTGTGGTATGATCTCATGTATTTTTGGCGATCCCAAGAGGGTAAGTGCTCAATGGTGCTTTCAATTTTAGAGAGTCCGAAAGCACGAAGAAGACCCCAGTGGGGGATGTTTTCTGTTGGTAGTCTCTTGTGCCGGAAAAAGGATAAAAGTATACATAGGAGAGCTCGCTCATCCTGGAGGGGATGAGAGACTTATTTACCATTAGTAATCTAATCAGGCCGAAAAAGGTTAAACCTATACTAACTGGACGGTCATTCGGATACTTTTACGAGCATGAATGAAACCAAGTTTGCTCAGCCATATTTTCTTGTTGAGACGGCTCGAAAAGAGCTTAACAACAATCGATGGTGAGTTTTTTCGTAAAGTGCGGCCCCTCTGCCCGAGAAAGCATAAAAGTATGCAGAGGGGAATAGTCTTAGCTTGAGTGTGCCAAGGAGGTACTTTTCATGAAATGGTCTACATGGTTCGTAAAAGGAGATAAACGACACGATGTAAATGCCCTTTCATGTACTTTAGTGACTGGGAAAGGAAGCAGCTATGCTCGGTGATATTTTCATTGTTTTAAGGAGTCATAAAAGAGCTTAAATGAAACTCCAATGTGGTCAACTAATTGCGGTGGCATGAGCGGTGCCACATGTTGGGACGGTGGACAGAGGTCCAAAGGTCATTTGCATAGTATGGATAGAGCAAAAGCCTCTCAAACATACCAATACATGCATGGGATAGATCACGGCAGAGGCTTGTGAGTCGGTGTGGCAGAGGCACACAAACCGAGGTGGCTCTTGGATAAAGATCATGAGAGAGTGTGTTTGTGTTGAGGTGGACTAAATTGACTACATATGATGTGAGTGCAAGTTCGGGGGCACTTATATGCCAAATACGTACAAGAAAAGAAATCATTTTGTGGACAGTGGTACAGAGGTCCGCGTAAAGTGTAGTAAAAAGAAAAGACAATCTATGTGTTAAAAATACAAAATAAAAGATAAAATTACATTCCTTAATGGGTGGTGGCCTGAAAACTTGCATGAGTAGTGGTCAAGAAGTGTGATACAAGTACAGGTCCGTAGACACTTGTATCGTCATGTCATGGCTTCATAAACCAAGGTGACTTGTGGGAAATAGTCCCAAAATTGATTAATTAAACATGAGACGATGGTCTCATAAGGAAACAGAAATTTGATCCTAGAGGTGTGAGAGGTGTCTCGAACAGGTTCCCGGTGAATTTTGACTAGCAACTGATGGTGCTTCCTTTGATTTTTACTGAAAAACATTGAAAAACAAGAAAAAGAAAATGAAGTGACTCATTGGTGATGTTAAGCATAAAATTTCTTGAAGTAGAGCCCATTGTGGGGGTTCTCCAAGTGTTGTCCATCAGAGTCAACGAAGAGGTATGCCCCCTTGCCAAGACGAAGGTCATTGGCAAGGTGGGGTGATGGAATTTGGTCCTTTATGGGAAGAATTGATTCCATACTATGGTTTAAAGGGAATGGGGTAAAACCTAAGGCAGTTTTACATATATCTCCATCATCGTGTAAGTGGTGTTGGGATAGATTAGGTGGATCTTCCACAGCCGACGAGGAGAAATGGAAACTGGTGCTAGATATCATGAAAGTGGTATTGGTTGTGGCTTTTGTGGCCTTTCCCCCAGTCTCTGTTGGAGGAAGAGGGGTAGGTTGACGAGAGGAGTCTGTAATGGACCTAGAGGTAGGTGCGGCATCATCTCAATTGGATGGACATGAGTCAAGACATCCTGGGGCCTTAGCCATACGGTAGCTGGTTCAAGGGACCATAGAGGATCTCCTAGTGTGAAATCCTGTAGATGGAGGGTTTCCAACGTAGAATTACTCACGATCCTGGATGGTAGGAAAAAGAAAAGGAAAAGAAAAAAAAAGGATCATGTTGATCGGGAATGAACCCCATTGTTTCCCTGGTAACTGAGGTTGAGGTTGCAACTCAGGTTGCAGCTGTGGCTGCGGAAACAACGAAAGAGACAAGTCTGATGGACCATGGGTGATGGTGGAGACAAGAGGGTCTGCAGAACTAGACATCATGTAGATGGACACGATGTCTGAAGAAGGCAGTGGGGGATGAACTTCTTCGATCAAGGTGATTTCAGACCCAAGGGAATGGTGACGGAGGTCAGTGCGAGCCATTCGAAATTTGGGAAGGTCTTGGAAATGGTGGGAGTAATGTCCATACAAGATACAAAGGGTGTAAGCATGGTTTCTCGTCAATGCCTTATTCCTGACTAGTGGCGCAGTTGGGAGTTCAACCATGGGGATGTTTTCGTTCATATCCATGGCATCCAGATGCGCACAGATCACTAGGATTTCAGGGTAATTCTGAGTTAGATGGCCTTGTTGTTCACAGACGGCACAAGGTGGGACTTGTCGTGGTTCTATGGTGGCTTTGGTGTTCTTTCCCCTAGCCCTTTTGGGTTGGGGTGGTGCAGGTGCTGGTGTGGCGGTTGGCTTATGCGAACCGGGTGGGGGTGAGGCTCAACCGCAATAGGTTGCATTGGGGTTAAAACAACCTGGCGCATTGTTGGTTGAGCTGGTGGATTGAGATACCATGCCGGGATCCCGAACGTAAAGTTGGGTAGGCTTAAGGTGGCCATGACCGGCTTGCTCATGACACCAGGTGGGGGAAAGAGGAAGGGAATTGTATGGAATGGAGATGATCCCACATAACTCCCAGCTGGTTGCATGTGGGGGTGAGGTTGTGGTTGTGGCTGTGCATAATGCTACTACTGTGGGTGATGTTGTGACTGCTGTTGGCATTGCGGCTGTAGATGATGTTTTGGTTATGGTTAGGGCTACAGCTGCGGTTGTTTTTTGGGTGCAATGGTACTTGATGAGACCATGCACAAGTCCACAGTTTCTTTTTGTGTCAGTGGTGGTAAAACCAACATGAAAGGACCCATCATGGAGGTATCAGTAAACAACCTAGGGCCCACATTCAACAATGGGGAGGCTGGTGTGTTTTCAAGAACACTGTTGGTTGCAGGGATGACATTAACATGTGTGGTCTCCCCTTGCGGCTCAATGGTGGTGATGGTAGGGATAACGTTGGAAGGTACTGTTAACCCTTGCTAATCATGGTAGGTGAGCTGGTTAATTGTCACAATCTTCCCTTCATGGGGGAACATCATGAGGAAAAATATAGTTGACGCGATGACTCACATGGCGTACATGTAACTCCTTCTGAGGAGGAGGTTGTAATCCAGTTGAGCGTTGACGACTTCGATGTCAATCAGGACTGTCTTCCCAAATAACATGATGGGGACATGGGGGATGATTCCTTGGGATTTAGCAGGGTGTCCATCATAATCCCACAGAGTCATTGAGGACAGTTGTAGAATTCGTGATCCAAGCTTCTGCCAAAGCAAGGTAGACATGATGCACGTGGATGCCCCCTCATCCACTATGCACTGGTGCACAACCAAGTTCCGGATGGACATCGAGATTTGGAAGGAAATAGTGGAGGGCATGCACGGCTCTTCGTTCTTCATGTCAAATGTGAATAACTTGGAGTCGAAGGGGTCTACAGCCCCTAGGGCAGCTAGTAAGGCTTTCCACTGCATTGGGAACATTTTAAGTGCCTCAAGAGCAAACATGGCAGTTGGCATTTGGGCCAAACCATCCACAATGCTATAGCTAACTGCAGCTCTAGCTGTGGAATTATTGGCGATTCTACATATGGGGAGGCATGGAAAAGGGGGTATCTGAAGAGGTAATTTGATTTTCTTAGATGTGGATGTTGCTGATGAGTCGGCAGGCTTGGTGGTGGTACCGTACTAATTTCATCCAGTCTGTAAATTGACCTCTTTGGTGATCATGGCTAGCAGGTGGTGAACACCTATTTTGGTCATGGGAGGTGCCCCTGGAGCATTGGGATTGGCTTGGGGATGGGGAGAAGTTGCCATCAATCCTTGGACTGGAAGTGGGTTTTGAAGCACCATGGGGGGAGCTCCTTGAGGTGTCGGGTTAGGTTGTGCTTGGTTTGTAGCGTTGGAGACCTATTGGGCCTCATTTTGAATGGCCTGCTTAGCGCAATCCATGAGGGGACACTCAAATGTGTAATGCCCATAAACATCATAGAGTGTACAAGGTTGGTTTGTGTGCAACAGAACGTTGCGTCTTGGTGCATTCTGTCATGGGGGGTTTTGGGCTGGCAAGTTAGCCGTGGCATTATTGGGAGGGTTCATTTGCTGACCACCTCCCTATGGCTGGTTATTGCCTTGGTTATGGGGCCAATTGTTTCTAGCTTTCCCTTGTTGATTGTTGGGGGCAGGCTAGTTGGGACGGTTTTGTTGTGCGAACACTTGTCCCAACGGAGCAGGTGGAGCAAGGGTGAGGGCTTGGACTTGTTGCACTGGTGGTGCATAGTATATTTGTGGGGGTGGTGGTGCCACAAATGTGGGCATTTTCCCCACATAATTTTTTGTTGTCCAAGCCATGGCCTGAGCCTGCTGCGAAGGTGCAGGTTGTGCATAAGAGGTTGTTGCTCCGGACTGGGACATCATTCTAGCATAGTCCGAAGCTTGGTTTTGGTAAGTAGCATTAGCAGTGTTGCTTGGTTTTGGTGTAATGGTAGGTGGTGTTGGTCGAGGCTATGGTTGTTGGGATATTGACCCTATGATGTCATCTGCAGCGTGGGATGCCTCCGGTGCATCGCGGGAGGAGCTACTTGGACGAGGAGCATCTGAAATGACGGTGTAAAGGTATCCAAACTGGGCATAAATCAGATCAAATTGTTGGGCCTTTAGTATGTCCTCTTCTTCAGATTGGGGACATTCAGATGCGACGTCCTTTGCGATGGGCGGGAGCAAATTCTTAAAAAACCAATCCAAGAAGATCCTGTCATTTAGTTGGATTTTGCATAAGCTATGGCGTCGCCGTCACTCATGGATATGGTCAGTTATGTCAATGGCGGTGATTTGGCGATAGGATAACAGGATCTCCACCCCTTTTCATATCTAATAGGGAGTTGAAAATACTATAGGAACATGAAGGCTAGGGAGTTGAAGTCAGGGTACTTGGCTTGTGGCAACTCAATGTACCATTTGGCTGTGGAACCTGTAAGGGTGCATTGGAACAACCTCAACCTAATGGATTTGTGGTTGGGATGGTATGGGTAGCTGGGGAATTTCCCCCATGTATTACAGTAGGGGCAATGTAGGTGGACGGTGCACTGTTTCCCTGTGCGGTAGGAGGGGCGGTGTGTCTGGAGGGGCCACTGTCCCCATGTGTTACCACTGGGCCAGCTTGGCTGGTCACTATGGGTGGTGGTATTTGGCTAATGATAGTCTGTATAACTATTCTTGGGCCACTTTCCAAGTTGTGGGTGACAGGTTATGATGTGGACATGGGTCCACTTGCTAAGGTTAGGCCGAAAAATGGATTCGGATTTGCACTAGCCATGGGGCTTGATGGTGTAGTGTGGAGGTCTGGTTCAAACTGATATGGGTCTGAATTAGAATCAGAGCCTATCTGGCCCTCTAACGATGTCGGAGATCACTGAGAGTGGCTTCGATGGTGCCGATCAAGTGATCCAAATGGTGGTGGTTCGCCTGTTAGGCGTGAGGAAGATCGTGGAGGATCAATTGTGTTCACTTTTGTGTATGAAACTGGTGGGTATGAGATTTAGACCCCGGCTTCAATGGCTTCCTATTGGCTGAAGGTGGTCTCTCGGCCACCAATATTGCTAGAAGATATCGCTTGGCTTGTTCCTCATGTGTGCTTCTACTCAATCAGAAGGGGTCGTTGCCCATTTCACTTGGCAATTCCTCTCAGTGGCTAGCTACTTTGGGTTTCCTATGGTACTCCTCACAATGAGTTTTTGGGCAAAGCCCAAGTACTTCCCATAGTTGAAGCGTTCAGGGACTTATGTCCTCAAAGACTACAGAATTGATTGAACTTAGTGTAAATTTGGTAAATTTTAAGGCTTACTCAGTGTCATGAATTGAGTTGGGTTAATTATTTGGTATGGTGTGTTTGTTTGCTTGTTTGTTCTAGTATTTGGTTGTTGCAATATGGTTTATGAATTCATGGTAGATTTCATATCATAGTTTTGTATGAAAACATAAAGATAAATTTTTAAGCAAGTACAGTGATTAACCCTAGATTGCTGGCCTAACTAAATGTCTACCTCTCAGTGATATTCTTCTTCAAACCAAGAGAAGGTGCTGGGATCTCAACACAATGGGATTAATCACATTCACAGATCCTCAGGTCACCTCTCGAATGTTAGGTTGTTCAATAGGGAGGACGCTTAGCACCATGAGAAGCCCTCCTTCTCTACCCCCTCTGCCTTCTAGGTCACCCGGTTTTAGTGGTTTGGGAAAAATACCATGGAGTTCCTAGATCTATACGAGCTTACCCTTTGTCATATCCTAGAATACTCCGGAGGGTGATGACTGGGTAGAGGAGGAACGGGGCAGCAAGATGGTTATTTTTAAGTTACTTTTAATTAGACTAGTTCATTTTATTAAGCCTTAATGATTGATTTAACATTTACACATTGTTCATGGATTGATTTGCAGAAAATAAAAACTGGAACTGAAAAACACCTGCAATGGTGGACAGAGGTGGCTAGGCCGCACTAACAGTCCTATGAAACTAAAAATTACTGTCATTTAAACTTAAATTCAACTTCTATGTGACAGGCCGCACATTTCTGACCAAATCTAGCGAGAGGGCCATGAGATTTTTCCAAAAATGAGCGAGGGGGTCGCACAGAATGCAAAAAAATCTCCAACCTAAGTTTCTGGGTAGAATTCGTGCCTGTCTGGGGATTAAGTGTGCCCTGGGTGCGCATGTTTTCTCATTAAGAGCGCCCCAGCCTCACCTTTTCCCCGATAAGAGCGCCCTGCTCCGGAAAGGGTTTTTTTGGTGAGGAAAGGTCAGATCTGGCTGACAGTAACTAGTACTGGGGTCATTTTGACTTCGCTTGGCCTAGAAAAGGCTTTGAAATTGACTAAAACATGAAATAAACAATATTTAAGACAGATCTAACATAAGATTTCTGAAAACTAGGGTAAATTGAAAAAACTTGAAACTTGAAAATTTTGGACAAGGGATCCTCTGGGATCGACCTGGTATGGTTGCCAAAGCTATAGTGAGGATTTCTCCTCACTACAGGAGCAATAATGGCTCCTTTGTGCCTATAGGGCATAAGGGCAGGTTCCTACTCTTTGAAAATAGGAAAAAATGAAATGGAAATAGCATAAACAGAATAGCAAATTAAACTAAGCTAATCTAAACAAGAATAAGCAAATGGGAACAACTGTAAACTAGATCTAATAGCAAGAGCAGAAAGAAGTAGTGGGGATGAAGCTTTGTGAACCCCTCTACAGAAAACAGGTTATGGTTCTGCGTCCTTAACCTTGCAAAACAAACCTAAGCTACCATGGAGAAACCTCCAAACAATGTCAATAATAAAAATTACAACTAGAAAACAAGGTTAGAAAGAAAAATCAACTAAACAAACATGTAAAGAAACATTATACCTCTATTGGGTGGAAATGGGACACCATGCCCTAGCTCATGGAAACCTCTCTCTCTTGGTTGGGGGAGCAATGGCTCAAATGGGAATGGATGTGGAGGATTTGGAATGTGGGTGGTTTGAGAGGCAAAGGTCTCAAAGCATCCACGGGCATCATAACAATAGGCAAGGGAGGAGTGTTTTGAGAGTGACCCCCCACCCTCCTTCTATAGCTTTTCCAAGGGGTTTTAGGGTTTTAAGCCCTTGGTCAGGGTTTTAGCCCCTTCTGCCCTAACGTTAGCCCATTTTTTAGGGCTTTAGCTCCTAGGGGGCTATTTTGCGATCTTTTTTGGGGTTTTTAGCCCTTTTTCTTCATCCTTAGGCTATTTTGGAGTTGTGGGGGTCCATTGGAGGGTCTTATTGAGTGATATGAAGGTTGTGAGATGGTGTCCTTAGGTGGTGTAGGCCATTGAGAGCTATGTGGGGGATTTTTGGGTTAACATGAACACAATGGCTCCTCTTCAGCGTGAACGATATTCATAGGTGGCGCACATGTTCCTTCCTTATTGCAGTAGATGGGGTGATGCCGAACAGAGGAGAGAGTAGTGGTCAATCTTCTAGAGCATGGGTTGAATGCATCAATCCAACACGTCTATCATTGATGTGGTGGTGAGAAAAGGAGAATGCAGGATGGTGAATTATCTAGAACACAACTTCATCACCCAGACACATGGATAAAGGGATGTTTGCAAGCTGTTTCAATTTTTAAATGCCCATAATTAATTCTCAGCAGCGTGCAGTCTGATGGGCCATCTGTACGGAGAGGTAAATTGGAGGCTGGGGCGTGAGATGGATACGCTGGGTGTCGATATATGGAAAACAGAGTGTCTTTTTTCTAGTGTGCTTCAGGGCTGCAGTCTACAACAACACATTTCAACATCTGGAAAACCACCAGTGAGTTTCACACAATGAACTAGATGACAAGCTGGACGTCGAGCTGGACATGTTGTGCGAAAGGCAAGCTGAATACGTACTATTTATTAATTTAGCCCAAAAATATTATAAAGTGTGCAAACAAATACAAAAATCAGTTAATACATCAAATGCACTTTAATAATGTCATGTTTACTTAATAAAACCATAAAAAATGATAATAATAAAAGATTTCATATAAACCTTAAATACACTCATACATGAGGCTGAATAATGATCTGCGTAATATAAAATATGCAAAAGATAATAAAACACGTGCTTAAATGAGTAATTTAACTACCAAAAATGATAACAAATCTAGGATCAACATTCCCCCAAATTGGAGAAATGTGAGGTCCCACTGAGCAGAAAGAAAGAAAAAAAATTTAGGATGAAGGAGAACTAGCAGCTGCCTTTACTTTGGCATATGAAGAAGGTAATTTAAACTTCACTCTTTTAACCTGTAATTTAAAAATGACATATCTTTCATGTCACACATTGTATGAAAGTTAAAAATGACTTTATTGGGTTTTCAACATTCTTAATTTAATAGTTCTCAGGTTCAAAATAATTTTATCATTTATAAAGTTTAAAATTAATTAAACCATGTCCAAAGTAAAACTTTGGGCAGGTTGAACATGTAACAAAAAAACATAAATTGCATTTTAAATAACAAAAATATTGACTCATTTTCATGCATGACTAGGTAAGAGGATAGGATTATTAACAGTGAAATGGAAGTAAAAACTATTTACCCAAAAAAAAAATTTAGTTAGCAATTTTAATCATGAGTGCTATAATATCACCATTTTTCTCAAATCACTATTTGATATTGCATTTTCCTTCATTTGATCGTCCATATGGTCTTCCATATTGAATTTTGTTGTAAAAATATGCTTCAAGCTATAACCAAATTCCACTATTTACATTCCTACTAAAATACTTATCATTCGTTAGAGATAAATAGATTAAAAATAATCTAATTTTTTCAAATCCATCTTCCACCAAACCAAATATATGGCATGTCCTCAAGCCATACAAAGAGAAGAATTGATTGTTCCAAAAAAAATAGAAAGAGTGTGAACATGTTGTTAATTATTTGTAAGAAAATCTAACTAGTAAATGGAAATGGTTCAGAGATGTATATTCATGACAAATAAAATAGTGCTTAGAAAGACCACGTAAATGAGAATATTATAATCAAGAGAATACCATAGGAATAACTAGCCATCTATGCCTCATTGTCAAGTATTTTAAGCGTACCCTAGAGTGTGTGAGATTTGAAGCTATGGGTTCCATTTCTAAGATAATGATATCTTAGGTATATGTAGAATTAAATGGCCGGGGAAAATTCAACTTAGAGCCATTCTCAAATGACATTATAAACAATTGGCCATGAAATATTTTCTTTTGAAATTTTTATATATATTATCACTATTTTACGAACTATGTGCATAGTGGTGTATTAACCAGATCTGATTTATGAGATATTTCCCCACTGCCAGCAGGCCTGTTCAGTACCCTGGTGGGTTTATCTTGGTACCATGCAAGCATAGCCCCATTTCTAGTGAACCTTTTCAGTACCCCGACGGGTTTACTTGCATTTATCCAGCTTCATGTTGTAAGGCTTTTACTTAGCATTGACCTGCTACCAGCAGTCCTGTTCAGTACCCCGGTGGGTTTGCCTTGTATAATGATATTAATAATATGGAAGCCGATTGGTACTAGAGCATGTTAAGTCCTACTAAACACATAATTCAATTTTTTTTCAAGATAAAGTTATAAGTAATTTGATAATGACCAAACTCATAAGACATGCCAAAAGAGAATAATTGAAAGTTGTTCTTTAACCTAACAACCCTTCTTCTCTATAAAAGAAAATTAATGTTCCCCACAGACAAAAATTCTACTTACTTTCGAGTTATCACCAAAATACTCAAGATACAAGTTTTGATAACAATTATAGGATGAACTAGTAATCCATAGGGGAAAAATAAGGTTGTGAAAAATATGATAATAAAAGTGGGTCTCATCAAGCAATTGTTAAAAAGGATAAACTAGAAATATACATGTCTGAATCAAGATACTAAAAACTATATGAATCATATAAAACTAGTGAAGTATGATATACAAGGGATTTATAAAAAAAAAATATCAGTATAAGCTGCAAATTTCAAAAGTACCCAAAAAACAATTACCTAATGAGTATTTTAGCATACTTTCCTTGTCCAATGTAATATTCCGTTAGCTGCTCATAGAGATAATATACTTGTAATCAAACTGTAAAACCACTTGTTATATGGTTCAATTTATTCATAAAGACATAAAAGAAAATGAGTCTTATGTAAACAGCCTATTAGAAATGACTCGTATTTATTCAAAGCAACAAGCACATATTTACATATATACAAGTGATAATAACCCAAAATATTTTCCAAGGATAAGCAGGAGGAGGAATAACTTCCCCTTCAACTAATTCCATTTCATTTTGCTACAAAACATTCTGTATGAAATCCTATTTAGATGTCGGTTGATGATAAAGCCTAAGTCTATGTCCATTTACTACAAAGGAAACTTCTAAGCCATCAATTGTTTTAATTTTTACTGATCCATTGTCAAAAGATGTAACTACTTCGTATGAACCCATCCAATGGGTAGTTAACGTCCCTTTAAAATTTTTAAACCATGAATCAAATAGTAGTGCCCAATCTACAATATTAAACTGCTTTTTCTTAATAAATTTATCATTCCATGTTTTTCGTTGATTCTGTATTAACATCGTTCTTTGTAGTGCATATTGTCTAATTTCGTCTAACTCATTAATATGTAATATTCGTTGTTTCTGTGCTTCATCCAAATTCATGCCTAATTGTGCTTCCATACGAAAGGTTTTAACTTGAAATTCAATAGGTAAAAGGATTTGTTTGCCATACACTAACTCATAGGGGGTATTCTCGTTAGTGCTTCTCCATGTTATCCTGTAGGCCCATAAATCCTCTGGGAGTCTATCTACCCAGTCCTTATGATGTAAGTGAATGGTATTAGTTAAAATGGATTCTAATACTTTATTAGTTGATTCTATCTGACAATTAGCCTAAGGGTGATAAGGTGAAGATTTGCAATGTGGGATGCCATATTTTGTAGTAAGTTCTTTCATTAATTTAGAAGTAAACAGAGAACCTTGATCTATGACAATTTCTCTAGGTACACATAACCGGGTGAATATCTCTTCATATATGAATTCTACCACCGATTTCTCTGTGGCTCTAAATAAAGCTTTAGCTTCTACCCACTTGGTGACATAATCCGTGCAAACTAAGATATATTTATTTTTATGAGACATGGGAGAAATTGGTCTTACAAAATCAATAGCCCATTTCTCAAAAGGTTCAATAATAACTTGGGGTTGTAAATGCATTTGATCAGATGACATAGGTCTACCCATTCTTTGGCAACCATTGCATCCTTTAACATATTTAGCAGCATCCTTAAAAATGCTTGGCCAATAATAACCATAATGTAATACTTTATATGTTGTCCTATTATCAAAAAAATGTCCTCCACATGGTCCATCATGGCATGCGTGGAGAATGTTTGTCATTTCATCCTCCCACACACATCGTCGAATAATAAGATATGGACCAGTACGAAAGAGATCGTTATCAACCCAAGAATAATTGGAACTCTAAACTATGATACGATGGTTCTCATGTGGAGATAAATGGTTTGGTATTTTCCTAGTTGCTAAATAATTGGCAATATATGCAAACCAAGGGGTTTGAACAGATACAGGGAATTGATGTTCATCAAGCAAAGTGTTGACAACTAGTTTAGTACCGTCTTCATGTTGAATATGGGAAAGGAAATCTGCTACAATATTTTCTTTACCAAGTCAGTCAATGACGGTAATGTTAAATTCTTGTAGTAAAAGAAGCCATTGGGTCACTCTACCATTGGTAATTTTTTTATTCATTAGAAATCTAATGGCGGAATGATTGGTATGCACACAAACTTCATAACCTGTGATATAACGACAAAATTTATTAACAGAATAAACTTCTACTAAAAATTTATTTTCAGTAATAGTATAATTTAATTTGACAGGGGTCAAATTTTTGTAATAAAATAGATGGAATAAGGTGTTTGTCCTTCTTTTTGGCAGAGGACTCCTCCTATGGCTATATCACATGCATTGGTAGATATGTGAAAATGAAGGGACCAATCAGGACCCCTAAGTATTGGTGCCGCCAATATTTTAGCTTTTAGGATTTCAAAAGCATTTTGACAAGATTCTATCCACTGGAATTATGAGTTCTTTGTAAGTAACTTAAACATTGGTGCAACTATTTTAGTGAAATTTTCAATAAAATGACGGTAATAGCCTGCATGACCAAGAAATTATCTTAGAGTATTTCTAATTTTTGGGAGATGGAAGGCCAACAATTACTTCGATATTCACAGGGTCTACCTTGATTCCTTGGGAAGAAACATGGTGTCCCAAAACTATACCTTCTGTTAGTAACATTTTACATTTTTCATGACTAAGGTATAAATTCATTTCTTGACATCGGATCAAGAACTTCTCGAGGTTGTCAAGGGATTCTTGAAAATTATTACCATAGGTCGTAAATTCATCCATGTATACCTCCACACAATCATGCATAAGAACTCGAGGTACAAATCCAGGTGGCATTTGTTGGAAATTTGTTTGATTCCTTAGGTTTGCAATATTCTTGATACTTTCGCAAAAATGAGGTTTTCATATCATCCCAAGTCCTAATGGTGGATTATCTTAATCCCATTAAACATCTCAAGGAGGAATCATTTAGTGTACTAGGAAAGAGTTTTATTTTTTTAGCATCTTGTAGATAATTATAGCTCCTACAAATGATATTGAACTTGAACAAAAATGTGTCCGGGTCCTCATTACTTTTTCCACAGAAAGTACATAAGGAGGAAGGAGGGATTTTTTCATAGTTACATCCTGCATTGTATCTAAGATAGGGAACCCAAAGGTAGCCTTAGTTCAATTTTCCCCTTCTCCTTCTTCATTTCTAACTTCATTATGATCTTCATTTTTTCCTCGTCTCTCCATATAATCTGGATTCTGGATTCTTAACATAAATATATTTAGGAGGCTCCTTTCGAGGTGATAATGGGGTGTCCAAATGTTATTTTTCAAGAGAGATATTCCTCTGATCAACCATGTTTTTTATTGAATCCTAGAGGGATAGTAGGTTCTAATGTAGAAGTTTAAATTTGCTAGATGATTGGATCTACTGAGATTCCAAAGAGAGATTTTACTTGAGCAGGATGAACAAAGTCAACAAAATTTGGATCTCCTACTAGTGAAAAAGTTCTGTTAATTGGATTTGAAACTAGTGGAGGGCTATAGGTTTCTAAGGGCTTATCGACTTGAAATTCCTCAGGAACAGGGTCCTTAGGACCTTTTACCAAGGTTCTTTCTCCTTCTACAGCTTCTCCAGTAAAATCTTCTAAGAGAGACTACTTAAGTTTCAGGGTAGAACTACTTTTGATGGGTGTATTTCGATACCTTTTTGGTGAGTTAGTAGTTGGGGAATTATTCCCCCTAAAATAGTTAGTAGGGACTTTAGTAAATTTTTTGGTCTTAATAAATCTACCCTGAGGATCTCTAATTCTACTCATGAAAGACTTTTAAACTAAAGAAAACCTATGCTACTACTGTTGCTGGATTTTGGGGCGCCTGTTATAACAGATGCACGGGTTCTTACCTATTGTCATACTACTCCCCCGCTACCAACATATTACTAAAATTCATAAAGAATTGTACTCTACCTTACAAAACAACTCCCCGACAACAGCGCCAAAAGTGTTGGGTGTTATAATGTCTAAATTAATTCACCTATTCTTTATTTATCAACCAAGGTTGGTAATCATAGAGTTGACAAAAAATATATGCGAAGATAGAGGGTGTTGTGTAAATATCTTAACAAACAAAAGATCGAAATATATTTCAAAATTAAAAACTAAGTCAAACTCTTAAAAATGCAATTATTAAAGTAATTAAACTGAGACAGAATAGTAAACTGAATAATTGATAATAAACTTTAAACTGAAATACAACCAAATTATCTATTCAAATGGGAAACTAGGGTGCAAAGAAGACTTAACTTATAACAAACTAGAAAACTTAATAAGAGAAGTAAGTAGAAAACTTAATAAAAGAAGAAAGTAGAAAACTTAATAAAAAAATATCTTTAGGTTTTGTCCTACAAGTTCTTTCAACAATAATACAACATAAAAGAGACAACCTAAAAACATACTAAGGAAAACACATGTAACACTAATTCTCACATGCAAACAAATAAATCAATCTAAAAGGCATAAACACAAAATAATACAATAGTAAAACAAAATCAGAAATAATATTCAAGAAATCAAAACAACTTAACACACATTCAAGGAAAAAAGGAATAAGGGAAATAATAAATAACTTAATAAATAACTTAAAACCATTAAACTAGAACTTTAATGTTAAACAAAACTATTATATAAATATTACAGTCAAAACATAATGCAGACATTAACAAAACAAAACTAAAAGCAGTCTCAAAATACATTAAAAACACTAGAAACGGAACTAAGGGATGAATGACAGATTGAACTGTGGGTCTGAAAGGGGTGGTTGAATAACAGACTGAATAGGTTGTCCGAATGATAGTCTGCATAGTTAAAATTGTAAAAACTAACCTAAATGAACTAATCTTCAGCTGAAGTCATGCAGATGTAACTCTAATGCATAAAGGCAATAAACAAACCTACTTATTAATAAAATCTAACATTAAAATAAACTTAAACAAATTCATAAACATATGCATAAAGAAACCATTGCATATTAATAAACTGGAATGTAATTTGCATAAACTAATAATTAAAACAGAAATGAAATAGAAAGAATTGAATCTATTTAACTTGATAAATAGCAATCAAATCTATGTAACTTGCAAATAAACTGAACAATAAACTGGAAATGAAATGACTGAAAACAAAGTTGAAAACAAGCTATGTGCACAGTTAACTATCTAATTCAGAAATCAAATTGCATTACAGAAATAATAAAAGAGAATATGAATTAAACTAGCTACAACAGAAAAAATGAAAGAAATAAATAAGAAAAGAAACCTATGGCTGATGAGGGGCCCTCTTAGCAATCAGGGGTGATGCCTGGCTAACTTCTACTCAAACGCAATCTTCAACATCAACACATACGACTCTTTATTCAAAAAGTGGAACAGAAATACGGTGCTTAAGAACAACCTAATGAATTCTTCCTAACTCTCTAACTTTCTAGCTCTAGCTAACTGAGCTCTCACACATATGCTACTATATATAATAGTTTATAGAGATGAGCAAGTCGACCCTTTAGTGGTCGATTTGTCTCTAAATTTAGTCAATCATAAAGGCACATAACAGTTTAGAGGACAACGCATAGGCAATCTTCCTTCTTTAGTGCAGTTCTGATCTTTTTACTAGGAAGCAAACACATAGGCTCCTCTTCAGCGTGAATGATCTTTATATGTGGTGCACATGTTCCGTCCTTATTAGAGCATATGGACTGATGGTGAATAGAGGAGAGCATAGTGGCGAATCTTCTAGAGTGTGGGTTGAATGCATCAATCCAATGCATGGATTATTGATGTGGTGGCGAGCGAAGCAGAATGAAGGATGAAGAATTATATAGAACACAATTTCATCACCCAGATGCGTGGATAACATGATGTTTGCAAAATGTTTCACATTTTAAATGCCCGAAATTAATTCTTAGTAGTGCGTAGTCTGATGGGAGATCTGGACAGAGAGATGAACGGGAGGCTGGATCATGAGCTGGATACACTAGGCATTTACCTAGGGTGAACAAAGTGTCTGTTTGATGGCATGCTTTAGGGATGCAGTCTACAACAACACATTTCAACATCCGATAAACCACTAGCGAGTTTCATGCAACGGACTGGATGACAAGCTGGATGTCGAGCTTGACATGCTGTGCGAAAGGCAGGCTGAATGCATTCTGTTTATTAATTTATCCCAAAAAGATTATAAAGTCTACAAACAAATATACAAATTAGTTAATACATCAAATGCACTTTAATAATGTCATTTTTAATTAATAAAACCATAAAAAATGATAATAATAAAAGATTTCATATAAACCTTAAATTCACTCATACCTAAGGATGAATAATGATCTGCGTAACATAAAATATGCAAAAGATAATAAAACATGTGTTTAAATGAGTAATTTAACTACTGAAAATGATAAAAAATCTAGGATCTATAGAGGAATAAGTGTTCATGCCCCTCAAAACTACCTGTTTTCCATCCTGCCCCTAGAATTCCATTTCCATTGCATTGTAATGTGTAGTATATTTTCCTATTCAGTAGATCCATTGAAGCCCTAGTACTACATTTGTATCAACCACATTCACCACATAAAATGAATGTTTCATATTGTAGTTTCTTAATGTGACATTCAGTTTGGGAATCTAATAGTTACGCTCCATGCTATTATTACATGCTACCGCTATAGTGAATCCCTCAAATTTATCTGTTTGAATACCTTTCTTAGCCACCCATACTGCATAAATGAATTTGAGGGTTTCTCCCCCATAAATCAGTACACCTACCTTGTGGCCATGTACTACTCCTCTAACCCCAAGAGTATGAAACCTAGGTACTTCGGATAATGTAGCAATAACTCCCTCTGGTGTTTCTCTGTGAAGTGACTCCTCCTCTACTACCCTCAATTTTTTTGTTGTTTCCTTTTCGGATTCCTCTACTTCATTGTATGAATAGACTTCTATATAGTGGGCCTTGGCCTTCCCTGAGCACCTGCGTCCTGGAGCCCATGGATCCTGAGAAGTGAAACACAATTTTTTCCTTCTCAAACCTTTCGTCGTGTCATCGTCCAACCAATTTTTCTCTGGTCATTCCTTTTGAAAACGTTTTATGTCTTTATTCTTTACGAGGAAGTTTGTTTTAAGTGGAAACTTGTTCTTCAGAATTGAATCTTGTGTAGATCTGGCTCTACTGATCGCATCATGTAGAGTAGATTTTTTGTATGCTTTTACCCACCCTCATAAAGGTTCTGTCAAGGCCTTTGAAAATAAAATAATAAACCTTCTCTCTTGAAAATCTTCTTTTGTATTCATTTACTTATCATGTTGAAGCCTATAGCTAACAAGGAACATGATATGATACCACTGTAATATACCAAACACTGATATTCTACTGCTTTAGTATTATAGGGTTTGCTTGTATACTCAATTTGGTGCAAGAATACTGAATAAATTTTGCATGCAAGGTGTCGTGCCAAATGACCCTAAAATATAAATAAACTGGAGAGAAAGTAGGGAAATATTCTCGGTAAGAAGATGTACACTTACCACTGATAAAAACATTGATAGTCCTCCAGAAATAGGATGCATGCAATTGTGCCAGAATATAATGTTTCTCTTCTGAGATTGTCGTCCAACTACACATGTGTGCCCTCTTTAGGAAGAATGTGATGTTTTTGGAGGAGGAGGTTTCCGATGATGTTGTAACTTTGTCAGACTATGGGTCTTTTCCTGTCAGAGATATTTGTGGCCACATGCATAATGTTTTCCTCCACTAAGCCATCTAGAGAATCGATTTGTTCCCTTGGAGCTCACATCCTCTACATCATAGATATATTGATAACTACTTTCGATAACCAGAATGGGTGCTGATAATTACTCTATGCCATGGAGTGAGCCTATTGATAACGATGAAGCTGACATGTGGAGGAAAAACTGGGCTTAAGGGACCCAACGAATTCTTTTGGTTTTTTTCCATGTAAATCCCATCTATAAAACATGAACCTGGAAAAAGATGTTCTACTAGTGCGGAAACACTGAGTACAGAAGGATATGGTGAATGTTGATAGTAGACCTAGATGGAATACCCTGAAAGAGACTAGGGAAGATCAATTTCATTGTCGAACCCTCATTAGCTGAAGATGCCATCTTCAACCCCAACTGCTACTATTGCACTGGCTATTGCTGCTCAAAAACTACAAATGTAACACCCCGGTTTTGACCCCATGGTATTAAATTGCATATGATGTAAATATTGTATTAAATCATGGTGTGGAGCTCAAGGAAAAGGAACCACCATGGTTTAAGTGTATTATGTATCGGCAATTAAAATCGATGACGATGGTTTATGTTCTAGCCAGGCACAATGTGTTTGAGACACCATGTAAAAAATGCTACATTAATAAAAAATACCACGACTAGCTATGCACCGCAACTTAAAGAGATGCGAGCATGGTTTCACAAGGAATAGGGATGGGTAATTATTCAAACCTTTGATCCTATGGGAAAAATCCAAATGTCAAAGAGAAAACTCATCAAGTTGTCAACCACCCTTTTTGTCTTTTATGCCCAGTCATCTAAAATTGGTGAAGGAAGTTATTTCCTTGGGATGGGAAAAGCATGGGAATCAATTTCAAATTTGGGGAGTTATCCATTTTTGGGAAAATGTTTTCTTGGATTCTTGGGCAAGTAAATGCTGGGAAATTCCTTCCCAAGCTATTATTCGACCATGTGTTTCCTTCCTCATGAAGATGGAGATATCTTGGGAATTATCACTCATGTTTTTTGTTGTTTTCTTCGTTTTTTCCATGGATGGGAATTTTATTTGGGAAATGCTCAGTGGATGGGATCCTTCCTCGGCGTTTTGCTGTGGTTTTCCTCATTGTCATAGCTGGGAAATTCTATTTTTGTTTTGTTCAGTGAATGTGCAGTAGTGATTCACATTTTGGGGGTTTCAAGAGGTCATTTTTGGTCTTCCTTAGGAAGCTGAGCTGCTTGGGCATTTTCCCCATGATTTCCTGATGTTTTCCTCACTTTTCCATGGCCATAAATTTGTTTTTGTGTTTCTTAGTGGTTAGGGAACCAAGATCTCCTATTTTGGGTGTGATTGATAGTCGTTTTTGCTCTAGAAATACCTAGAGACATTTTGTAAGATCATATTTTGATTTGGGGGTTTGTGGTGGCTAGATCTACCCAAAAACGTTTCCTAAAAGTGTATTTGATGTTCCAAAGTGTTTTCCCTCTCATCCATTTCATTTTGGTTTCCGGTAAATGTTTTGCTCATATCCAACAGTTGTGTGTGGTTGTGTTTTGATTAATTGGTTGACTTTATGTTTGATGAAAAGTGTTTACTTGGATGAGTAAGTCCAAGAGACCCATCTATTAGCGGGTATGACAATGTTTTAGGCATGATTGTTCGCTTGGTTGAGTAAGTTCAAGGAACCCTTATGCTATTGGCTTGTTTCCCTAGTATTTTGATAAACCCAAATGTATTTTTGGCTTGGATGGGTTTGATATGTAATTGGCTATGCGTATGAGCCTGTTGTTCCTCGGTTCCTTATGAAATCATGCCCATCTGAGGGCTGGTAGTGGTGCAAAGAGATTGATGAGCACACTAGCCTATGGTTGGGTGGAACGTTGCAATGACGTAGCTGGTTGCAGGACAATGCAATTACAAGATAAGTATTTATTTTTATTCTTCTGCTTAATTTCTGCAAACTATTTGTTTTATGAATTAATATGAGCATGATAAATGTTTGAATGCTTGAATGGATTTTATTGCTCCCGCTGTATATTGCATGTTTAATACTCATGTATATGTTATTAATTCAATTCATGTTTATGTTTTTATGTTCATGGGGCTATCTTGCCCGTTTGATGGCATCAATGTCGTAGACACATCCACTCCATCATCGGTATGAGGGGTGGGGACATGACAACAAATCAACAATAATAATAATCCATGCCCTATTTGGTCCAATATCCCTTCTTAAATAGAATATCATGTTCTTTTAGGGTTTATGCTTCACTTTTGCATGCATGCAATTCTAATTTCATGTTGAATTTAAGCCTAAAGAAATAAGGCATCATTTATCAAACTGATGACTTTAATACCAAATGAGTATCCCGATATGTTTAAAGTATCAGATGTCCTCACTCCATTCCCTTTTATGCAGTACCTGCTCGAAGGTATGGGAATTAAGTAGGTTAGCGGGTGTTTTGGTGCTTAAATAGAAGATGACATTACAGTCATAAAAGAGGAACAAGAGTAAACAATGAAGCATATATCTATGCACGATTTAGGCCTAATGGATCTCATAAATATACATCGCAATTCATATAAACAGTTGAAAATGAAAGGTTTAGACATTATATCTATAAACATAAGATCTCAAATAAGAATATAAACTCAATATAAGTAAAGCGGGGTAAACATAAATCATTTTGTTCTCACATAGTAATATATGACACCATAAAAGTTGCATAGCAATGTTACAACCACTGGAATTATGCCATGCCCAAAATAATAATAATAGTAATACAATGTTACAATGTTAATAATAACAATACAATGTTAATAATAATAATAATACAATGTTACAACCACTAGCATTATGCCATGTCCATAATAATAATAATAATAATAATAATAATAATAATAACAACACAATGATTAATGACATGAAGTTCTGTCACTCACCATGTATCTGAGATAGTTGTCTCATTTGGTTCTCACCCAATGTAAAATTTTAAATAAAATATATTTCTTAAGTGTATGAGAGGAGGGATGCCTTTCCTTGCATAGTTGTACATGTTCTACCCCTCTAGATTGGAACATGTAACCTCCTAAAAGAAAACACATGTTGAGACCTCGCTCATAATATGCCATTAATAAATCAAAATAAAGAAATATATATCAAAATTGTAACAATAATAAACTAAATGAATAAAAAATATTATATTTCTAAAGTATATAAGATATAAGGTTATAAAGATCTTAAATCTAAGATCAATACATTAAATAAATGAAAAATTATATCCGTGCATGATGTCCTCCCTCATTTTTAAAATTCAATGCAAATACATTCCTCTATAATCTTTTGAGTTTTACACATTTTTCTATTTTTTCTTAACCCGTTAAACCTAATAGAGGGAATGTAAACCATCTTTTTTGGTATTTTTAGCTCAATTTTGGCTATTATTCTAATTTTATCCGACTCCATCAGGGTTTGATGGAGGGAATGCAAACAATTTTTTATTTTTTATGGCGTATTTTAGCCGGAGTTCACTGATTTTTTGTGGCTCCTATTTACAAAGAGCTTTTGGATTGACCATTTGATTATTGTAACAAAACGATTTTGGGAGTTCCATGCTTTTCGTTTAAGAATATGTGGGCCTTCCATGGTGTGGCTCCTATTTACCAAAATCTTTTGGATTGACCTCTTGCTTACTGTAACAACATAATCTTGTTGTTTGTCCAGCCGATGTCTGTAACCCATCAACCATGTAATTTCTAGAGTATGTGTATATTTAAAACAAGATTTTAAGAGAGAAAACTCTTGGTGAATGGTCGTGGAAATTAACTTGAGTGACCACATAGCACAACCTTTCTATTTTCCCCTTTTTACTTTTTCAAAACTTGTGACTCGATTTTCTTGCAACGGAATTTATTGTGGGAAGAAATTACTACGCAATAGAATTACTGTGTGTTGGGCAATAGGGAAGACCCGAGTTAACTCTTATGCATCGCACCAACAAAACACCCACCGTGTTGGCCCTTTCGGCAACAACCTGCGCGCAGGTTGCAGTCTCACCCGAAACAGCAATGGGGTGCCGCAGAATCAGGTTTCTGCATGCAGAGAGGGGTATTACTGTACCTTAGTCTTTAAAAGCAATTATTATTCAACACTTGTAAATCTATCATTCATTCACATATGACTTCGCATCACAATAAACAAACTAAACTTGCATAACCCACTACGGGGAATTCACAGCGAAACTTATTACTAGCAGTGATCTTATGTTATCAGATGTATTCAGTTTAATGCATGGAAATAACAGAAGCGGAAACAACACAATAAAACCACGACACCAAATATAACGTGGTTCACCCCCAGTGTAGGGGCTACGTCCACAAACTGCATTTTATTCCTCTTTCCTCAAAACCACAGTTGATCTGCGCACTCAGCTGCAGATCCCTTCAGTCCTTAACAGCCGCGCACACAGCAGCAGGCTTCTACGCACACAACTGCAGATATTTCTTCCTTTTCTTACAAAAACCCTCTGCGCACACAGCTACAGAGGTCATCCACGCACACAGCTGGGACTTATCCTTTCCTTACAAAAACCAACCTTACTTCGCCTTATCTTTCTTTACATCAAAAATCCTAACCTATCCTTTTTACACAAGCGCTTATTTATACTGCGTAGTTTTACAAAACCATGGTCTTAAACCATGGGCACCCAAAAAACCCTAAAGCCTGGATTTAAACCACGGGTTTATTACAAAAAAGAGGGTTTTGACTTACCCTGACACCCCTAAGACTATTTTGGCCCATAGCTCCGCTTACAAATTTTCTAATTAACCGCGGAGTTACCCAAACATGGAGTATGCACCCCAACAGGCCCTTAAGACTCACTAGTGGCCCGTCCCGGGACACTCTGCGAGGACTCTGGTGGGCGAATCTTCTGTGCTAGGGTCTGGAAGTGACTGGTGAGATTATGCAGTATCTCATCAGCGGCTTTCTCCTTTTCCACCAGCTCCTGTAATACTGAAGAAGAGTCTGTGTCAGCCTTTTCCTGCGCAAAAGTGTCATATGTCTTCAAAATTTTGAGCTGGCTCTCCGCAGTATTGGTCAATTCTAATGCTTCATCAACCAGGGGCTGTAACGCATTTTCCAGCATCGTCACCTTCGTCCTGCAAGACTCAATTTCCTGTTGAAGTTCCTTGCTGAACTTTACTTTAGTCATCTTCTGCATAGGTGGCAGCGTCTTGATTTCTATTCGGACTGCATCTAACTCATCCTGGTGCAACTTGATGGTTTCCTGAATATTCCCTACATCTGGATGGTCCTGCAGTTTTTCCCATGCTTCTATGCGGTCTTCCATTAGTTTTGTGACACTAGCCACGTTGTCTGATATTTTTGTTGCTGAAGCCTTGATATCCTACTGGCGCTGTTCTTGGACCTCCGGTGGAGTCTCAGGGGGAATGCGCAGTTGAAGTTCTGCAATCTGTTGCTGATGTTCTATCTTCATCCGTTCCAGCTCACTGCGGGACTGTTGGGCATAGTCTTTCATCTTAGCAATCTTCTGCTTTGGTTCCTCTGTTTCCTGTATGTCGGAGTCAGAAAGACTCCGACATGCCTCATCCAATGCTTGCATTAGCGTAGTTGTTGTCTGCTCAGCCTCTTTCTTCTGTTGTGCGATCTCTTCTAGGCGTGCAGCGACTATTTTGTTTTGCTTGATGGATTCTTCCAGTTGGATTTGTGACACTTGAGTTTAGGTATGGATCTCCTTTGTAATCGCGAGCTGACGGAGGTGCAACTCTGACATAGGTATCTTTGTATAATCAAGCTCCGCGGTTATATTTGTCTGGGGTCAAGAATCGATGTCAGGCTGCATCAGAGTTGCACTTGATAACTGTCCCTGGGGATCCCTGAGTGGCCATTGCCTAATGTCCTACTGCGGGGGTGCCATAGTGCTGCTTGTTGCAGTACTGGGCGCTGATTTTGCGATTAGCTCTTTTAACTCCGATACCCTGTTTGCGATACCTGCGAGGCTGGCAAGATGTAGTTCCACGAATTCGGACCATTTTTTAGTAAGCAATGTCGTAGATTGTTCGAGAGCATGCTCCAGTGCATCCATCGTGACAGTGGCTTCCTCCTCGATATCTTTATCCTTTGATGCCTTTACCTTTTTGCGAGACTGTGGCTTGGTTACCTCGGCTACTTCTGGTGACTTGCGCTTCGTCGATGGGGTAGGATCTGTTATGGTCTTGACCGACTCCTCATCCTGTTCATCCTGCTCATCCTGTTCACTATCGCCACCCTGGCCATTGTCATTTATCTGTGAATCACTTGGGTCTTCACTATCTTCCAATGGGATTTTCTGCTGCGCCTGACTAGTACCTATGCCAATATTGGTAGCTGGAGGAACCGGAATAGAGGGTTTTTTCCCTAAATCTTTCAGCCATTCGGCCGGCCATTGCTGAACGACCCGCCGGATATCTGGTTCGGTGACTACATATGGTAATTTGAAACATTGCCATTGAGGATCTGCACGAGCTTGAATGAAAACATGATGCATGTTGGCACTAAAGTGCGCGACCCCCTCGTATTGAGATAACACTTCGTTGGTAAGGCGAGGTGTTCGCACTATCTCATAGTGAAGGCTCATAGCATAGAATACGAACACAGTGTTCATCATCTGTTGAGTTTCCTTATCTGGGGATACCCAAAGGGAGGCATACCTTGCTGCTCCTGGTGTGCCGGGGTTTATTTCAACAAACTGGGCTTTAGTAGGTTCTTTCCACCCAACTAATGCAATAAGGATTATAAGCCATGAATAATGAAAAGGTCTACCTTTTTCTTGCGCATCGCGGGCATCCTCCAAAAACTCCTTCGCAAGATAGCCGGCCCAATTATAAGTATACCCCTCGGCGCAGTTCATAGAAATCCTAATAACCGGGGCAGGTACTTCAGTTGTCCTGCATTTCCTTATAAGTTTGCAGGCTAATAGTTCAGCTGCAAACCGAATGGGCTGTTCCCGAATCGCGGAAGTATGATACCCCCGTTTCCCTTTTGTCAGGCCAAACCGCTCCTTCATGGTTTGCGCGAGCTTTGTGTCGTCATGTTTGGACGGAAACTCAGTTCCCGGATCTGGTCCTGCCATGGGTAAACCTGTGATCCTATGGATGAGGGCGGCGTCGATAGGAACTTGCTGGTCCCCTATCCATAAATAGCCGTCATGCACCAAGGCTAGTAACTGCTTGGCCACTACAGTCACATGTATGCCGCGTCCAAAATGGGGAATGTTGAATAGCTTGAGTAGGCCAGCTTTGTCCAGACCCGCAGCCCATGTTTGTACTTCCAGTAGTGTGACCTTATGGTCGGGGTACCTGATGCGGTGCAAGTATTCGGCTGGGTCAAACTATGGGAACTTGCCATAGTCATTGGTGTCATGATCGTTGTACTTAAGCCGATCAATCTTCCCTGTCATACTGCCAATTAGCTGCACTCCTGGTGGTAACGAAGGTGTGGCTAATGTAAACTGCTTTGTCCGACGGCGTAACGTGGTGCCTGGGCAAACAGGTGGTAGGTATGGTGGCCGTGGTGGTGGAATATTCTCCCTTCCCCCGGCCGGGGCCTGTGCGGAACCAGAGGGCTCCATAGGATGAGCCGCTGATGTTTGCCCTGTTTGCTGCGGCCGGTCTTGGTTGCGCTTGGTGCGAATTTCAGTTCTAGAATTTTTCCTGGCAGACCGTGTCTGCATCGGCCATGGTGGTGCTGGGGGAGTGGCTTCACAGTGAGCTATGGAAAGCGGCCGAGTAGAGCAGGTGATCAAACCCTCTTGCTCGAATTCTCTGACCAAGTCGTCAATCTCACGTTCGGTGGTCATGGGTTCAGTCGCAAAGCTTGAAGAAATGCAAGATGCGATTTTTCCTATCTTAGGCATCTTCTTATACACGCCATCAATCAAATCAGGGAGGACGGTGCATTGAAGGAACCAAATCTGATGAAAATCTTGTCCATGCGGGATGCGATTGCCGGTACTGGTCTTAGTACAGTCATTTAAAGCACTTAAAATCCCGCCGCCGCCAAACTGGTTGCCTCCCAATGGTCGAATTTTGGGCCTCGCAACATTTTTGGGCTGCGGCAGAAGCATGGTCGTAGCCTCGGGGCAATAAGAAACTTCGGCCCAATAGTGCCCTTCGACCCGACCCGGTAATATCTGCGATAGGACTGTTAAATTTGAGGTGCGAGCGTCTTGGCTCTGCCCCTTGAACTTACTTCGCACTTCTTGAGCTTGTCTTATAAATGTGGGGCGCACGAATTTCTGGTAGGTTCTCCGACGAAGCTGAAGTTCTGTAGGGTCGGCCCCCCATGCTGCGGTAGCGTCTATTGCTATTTCTAGATGCTGGATGTTTTGTGACTGGGGTACTTGTTCTGGCATCGGCAGAATAATTTTTCCAGGGTCTGTCATCCCGACCTGTGCAGGCACTTCTCGAGGCTGTGCTCTAATGCATCGAAGAGACTGAGTGATCTGTACGCACCTATGGCCATGTAGCTCGTACAGTCGTTGCTACCAATTCTCCAGACCATCGTTTGAATCAGACATACAGGAGCTATCACATTGCCAATCCATTACACCATCAGCATTAGGCTCGACATAATCTGCATCCGTGGCTGTGATGTTATAGATGTGGTCTAAGATATCCTGCTCCCCTTCATCTCTGAGTGGTTCTGTATATCTTTCTCCTTGGGATGGGTCGAGGGGTATAATAACGCGCAGGCCATTTCCTTCAAAGGTCATCTGTCGCCTTTTAAGGTTGATGATTGCAGCATTGGCCATGGCCCACTCAATTCCTAGCAGGGCTGGGTAAGGGTTGCTGTCATCAATGATCTCAATAACTTCAAAGTCTGCTAGAGTACTGACCCCATCGATGTCGATTGGGACACTAAGAAGTCTCCCTAGTAGTACAATCCTTTGCTGGTTAGCTAGTCATAGCTGGATAGGTGACCAAACCAGGGAAGGCTTTCCCATTTGTCCCCATGTCTGCTTAGGGAGGACATTGACGTCTGATCCAAGATCCAGGATGACATCAGTCATATCATATTCTCCTATCTGAACATTCAACCTCATTTCCCTTCCCGTTCTTCGGACACGACTAACAGTTTTCTCCTGATCAATTCCTCTCTGAGGGTCTGTGACAGCAAGAACTTTTTGCAGCTCGTTTAGAGCGTTCTGATTGCACAAGAGTTTCATACAGCTCTGCAAGAAAGAAGATAGTGTACTTACTTTATCCGTTGAGGCCCCCTGTAGCTGCGAAGCCTGCTGGTGTTTCCGCGTAGATATGTCTACGGCGCCATCAACATTAGTGCACCGGGCCTCCTGGACTGGTGTGTTATCCTTCACCGGGCCAAGGGCGGGGACTTTTTTACAGGCCTGTTGTGCGCTCATCGTGGCAGGTTGTCTTGGTGAGTCTTGAGTATGTGTCGTAGCTCCACTCCGGGTGACCACATTGAGGGCTGGGGCAGGTCTTTGCTCCACGGAAATCAACTGAATACTTGGGGTAGGGCTACGGTTGTTTTCCTATATCTTTTCAAGGAGCTGGGGGCACTGTTCAATGACGTGATCTACTGCGCGGCAATACCGACATGTCGTAGTGGGGTTCCGACAGTCGCAGGCCAAGTGACCAGCTTGGTTACAATTGTAACACACAACCTGGCCTCTACCTCTGTCGGTCATCCCACCACGGCTGCGACCACCAAAAGCACCTCTGCCGGAGGTGCCACCACGGTATCCATAGCCATCATTATTCTAGGCTTCATTGTGGACTCGATAGGAATCAGAGGTGCGCTCTTGCATAAGGTCATAGCTGCGACATTCTTCTTCATTATGGCCAATGGACTTACAAAACTGGCAGTAGGGGTTTTTGGGAACTGGGACATATCTCTGGAGAAGAGGGCAGTGCTCAGGGCGATGCTGGCCAGGGGTGCGGCAAATCTCACAATATATCACACCGGCATTGAATTGGGTGGGCGTGCCCGTGCTAAGATAGGTTCTGACCATGGGGCACTGGTCCCTATCGTGACCCTAGGACCGACATTACGTACACCAGACCTCCTCTCGACTGGTTTTAGCTTTCTTCATGTCACGAAGTTCCAGGGCCATTGCTGCCAATTGTGCTTGGATTTGAGCAAGACCAGAATCGTCTCCGACGGGAGCGGTCTCTAGCTTCATTGCGATTTCCAGAGCCTCTTGCTGGTCAGCAACCTTCAGTTGCATGAGAGGCGTTCTGATGTGCGGCAATAACGCAGCAATAAACCATTCCTTGTGCTGCGCAGGACTAATAGTGAAGCTGACTTGGTCTAATAAGACTTTGAATCTCTGATCAAAGTCCCACACGGATTCGCCGCGCCGCTATTGAATCTCTTTGAGTTCAGTGATGCTCTGTGATTCTGATTTCGGTTTCTTAAATTCCTTAATGATGGCGGCCTTGATTTCATCCAAATTGGGGTGCTGATTACTGGAGAATTTCATGAACCAGGTCAAATCCCGGTCACGAAAGGAAGTAATAAGCTGCGCAGTTCTCACATCCAGGTCAGTAATACTCTTCATGTTCCAGACGGCCTCACACAAAAACCAGAACTGTTCTGGATCTTCTGATCCCGTTCCTTTGAAGATGGGAAGCTTAATGTCATCAGCTAGGTGGGCCATGTTGGGTCTGGGAGGGTGGGGAGGGGGGCAGGCCGTTGATGGGGGGGGATTTACGGGGTTAGGTTGACCTCTGGACGGTATACTTGGACTTGGTTTCCTGTCACACTGCGACCGAACTTTAGGGGTAACAAAGTGACGTTGGGGGGTAACAGGAGGGTTTCCTTTGGGGTCGGATTGTGGGGGGCTGTCAGGGGGAAGTGCGGTGGTTTTTCCTCAAGAGTAGGATTCAAAATTTCTTTTGTATCGTTTCTCACTTCGGGGCAACCCACTTTGCGCGTCGAGGGTATTTTCACTTGCAAACATATGTTAGTACTACTAAACTAGCAGTCTGACTCAAATAATAACATACCCTTTTCAACCAATAGTATTTTAATCTTCAAGCTTAAGGAATTTAAAAACTTACCACGGGGCCCTTTAAAGAACTGTCATTCAGCTTCGCTGAAAGAAGTGCTTGTATCAATGGCAAATTTTGTCACGAAGGCCTCCAATGTGCGCGTTGTCCAGAAATCGACAGCGCGGGATACCTCGTTGTTCACGTGTTGCACAAGGTTGACCTTTGCGGGGGTCCACACAAGAATCCGTCGAGCTTGAAAGTTCGTCCTTCTCTCTGTTAACCTAGACAACCACTGGTGCAACTCTATATGGAAACGACCAAAGAAAATTTCATAAGTATCACAAAAAACATACCGTTGTAAAAAGTCACTTGCGCTTCGACACGGATTCGTATTTTCTTGCTGCGCGAATTGCAAACAAATCTCAGCAAACCAATCACTGATGTCCTTCACAGAGGGCCTCCAAAACATAGCCCTTGTGGTACAAGGTAAACCCCTCTTGAGCAGGTACTGAGTTCAACCGGCAACGGAACCAATTTGTTGGGCAATAGGGCAGACCTGAGTTAACTCTTATGCGTCGCACCAACAAACGACCCACCGTGTTGGCCCTTTCGGCAACAACCTGCGTGCAGGTTGTAGTCTCACCCGAAACAGCAATGGGGTGCCGCAGAATCAGGTTTCTGCATGCAGAGAGGGGTATTACTGTACCTTAGTCTTTACAAGCAATTATTATTCAACACTTGTAAATCTATCATTCATTCACATATGACTTCCCAGCACAATAAACAAACTAAACTTGCATAACCCACTACGGGGAATTCACAGCGAAACTTATTACTAGCAGTGATCTTATGTTATCAGATGTATTTAGTTTAATGCATGAAAATAACAGAAGCAGAAACAACACAATAAAACCACGACACCAAATATAACGTGGTTCACCCCCAGTGTAGGGGCTATGTCCACAAACTGCGTTTTATTCCTCTTTCCTCAAAACCACAGTTGATCTGCGCACTCAGCTACAGATCCCTTCAGTCCTTAACAACCGTGCACACAGCAGCAGGCTTCTGCGCACACAGCTGCAGATCTTTCTTCCTTTTCTTACAAAAACCCTCTGCGCACACAGCTGCAGAGGTCGTCCACGCACACAGCTGGGACTTATCCTTTCCTTACAAAAACCAACCTTACTTCGCCTTATCTTTCTTTACATCAAAAATCCTAACCTATCCTTTTTACACAAGCGCTTATTTATACTGCGCAGTTTTACAAAACCATGGTCTTAAACCATGGGCACCCAAAAAACCCTAAACCCTGGATTTAAACCACGGGTTTATTACAAAAAAGAGGGTTTTGACTTACCCTGACACCCCTAAGACTATTTTGGCCCATAGCTCCGCTTACAAATTTTCTAATTAACCGTGGAGTTACCCAAACATGGAGTATGCACCCCAACACTGTGCAAGAGTTACTGCGCTATGACAGAGCTACTGTGACAGAGTAATTGCAATGGAATATTCACCTGCAAAGGACTTTTACTTTGGCTTCGACCGTCGTTTACTGTGACATGAATTGGGTTGCGACCAACTCATGTGAGAACAAGTTTTTCACTTCCACGCAATAACTTTATATTTCCTATTCTAAGGACTTAGGAATATGAAAAACAGTTTTTACTGTGATAACCTAGGATTAACTGCGACACAACTATATTGTGAATCACTCACAATATCATATAAGAAAATAATAAACAAGATTTGTGTCAAACCTCTACATGTAAAACTAGGAACTTGCACATAAAACTAAGAAATTTTACACAGTGAAATAATTATGGATTCTTGATGTCTTTCACTCAGAGTAAATGTAAACAAAATTCACTCAGGTAAATATGGAGGAGATGTGCAACTATCTAAAACATTCATTCAACCATAAACTTAAGGATTTGTATTTCATGTGAGGACATAACAAAACTTACAGTTGTAAATAAAAACTTGGTAAAAACACATAAGCTTGAGCTTAAAACTCTTCTGTGAGTTCTCCTTCTTCTTCTTCGCTACACTTCTCTCCTCTGTTGCTTGTCTATCTTTTTTTTTTTTTTACAAATTCATCCTTCATATAGAAAATTTATGTCGGTTAGCCGACTTAACATTTAAAGACTGCAATTACTCTCTACCTATAAACTTAGCTTCAACAACTAAATTCTTCTATCTTAAATACGAGAAATCTGAACTCTTTATCTTGTCAGACTCTCTATCACTTTTTGACCTGCTACAGACTCTGACAGAGTCGGCTAATTGGATTATGGATCAGCGAGTGATTAATATTTTCAACACACCCCCTTAATTATGAGCAGATCGTAATTTAAAAAACAAAATATTACAAAATTTTTTCAGAGCAGAAAACAAGCTCTGTTCATGACAAAGTTTACTGTACAGAACTTCTCATTCCCAAATAACTTCGAAGTTACTGAAATGTATCCCTTTCCAATGGTTTTGTAAAGATGTCTGCAAGTTGATCTTCATACCTGCAAAATTATAAACAAATTTCTTTTTTGTTCACCAACTCTCTTATGAAATGATACCTTGTGTCAATGTGTTTGGTTTTCTTGTGAAACACATGATTCTTTGACAAGGAAATGGATGAATTGTTGTCACGGAAAATGGTTGTTGGTTCTTGATAGTTCTGTGACAGATCTTCTAACATTCTTCTCATCCAAACAACATGAAATGTATTTCCTGTCGCTATGACATACTCTGCTGCTACTGAAGATAGAGCTAATATGGGTTGTTTCTTCAAAGCCCATGAAACAACACCTGTACCAAAAAGAAATGTGTACCAAGATGTGCTTTTCATGTCATTTGTGCTACCTCCATTGTCACTGTCAGTATATCCTATGAGTTTAAAATTTTCTGAAGTTGAATACATTATTCCAAGATCTTTTGTACCACTTACATACCTCAGAATTATTTTACCTGCTTGCCAATGTGAGTCTTTTGGTGACTCCATGAATCTTTAGATCAGAATTTCTCCATACATGATGTCTATATTGTTTCTATTAAATACATAAGGCTACCAACAAGCCTTTTAAACAATGTAGGATCTACAGTTGATCCATCACCATCTTTGTTCAATTTTAAACCTGTTATTAATGGTGTTGGTGTTGCCTTGCAATTTGACATATTAAATCTTTTTAAATATGGGCTTGCATACTTAAGCTATGATATGAAAATACCACTTTCATATTTCTAGACTTCAATGCCTGGAAATAAATTCATGAACCCCAAATCAGTCATTTCAAATTCACTTTCCATGACTGTTCTAAATTCTTTTATGCCAAAATCACCAATAAATATTAAATCATCCACATACATGAAAACAATTAACATGTTACCTTGCTCATTCACTTTGGTGTACAGTGTTGGCTCACTTTCACTTTTGTGAAATCCGGTCTCAATGAGATAGGAATCAATGCGACTGTACCGAGCTCTTGGATCTTTCTTTAAACCGTAGAGTGCCTTCTTTATTCTATACACTTTGTGTTCTTTACCTAGAACTTCATAGCCTTGTGGTTTTTCTACATATAATTCTTCATCAAAATAACCATTTAGAAATGCTAACTTAACATCCATTTGATAAACATGCCATTTTCTTTGTGCAGCAATGGCCAAAATAGTTCTAATTGTATCCATGCGTGCAATTGGTGTGAACGTTTCGTTGAAATCTATGTCAAGTTGTTGTGTGAACCCTATTACTACCATTCTTTCCTTGTGCTTCTACACATTCCCATTAGCATCTTTTTTGGTCTTATAAATCGATTTGATGTTGACTACATCATTATATTTTGGTACATCAACTAGTTCCCATGTCTGGTTTTTCTCAATGCATTCTATTTCATCATCCATGGCTTGTGCCCATACTTCCTCTTCAACTACTTCCTCAAATGTTAGTGGATCATCTATTTGAGAAAATAATGCAAAGAGAGAGAAGGAATTTGGTGTACCAGATTCATATATCTCACGCAAACTTCTTGTCTTCATTAGATCTGTTGATGTCGAACTACTTGATGGAGTCTGTTGCCCTCTTGGTGTGCTTGTCGGTGTATCTTCAACTGCGATTTGTGTTGATTCCTTGTGCTGAACCATGTCACAGTGTCAAGGGAGTTGACGGTGATGCAACCGGTTGATTTACTTGTGGAATTTGAACCACTTCTTTTGTCATGTCTTCATGCTTGACATTCAACACAATCTTGACATTATTCTCGATGGTTCCATCCCATGATTCATTCTCAACAAATTGAACATTACGACTAATGATTACTTTCCTTGCGACAGGGTCATACAACTTGTATGATTTTGTGTCTTCAGAATAGCCAACAAAAATACATTTTTGTCCCTTCTTATCTAACTTCTTTCTCATCTCATCTGGCACATGAGCAAATGTGACACAACCAAAAAAATTTAAATGAGAAACACTATGATTCCTACCTATCCATGCTTCTTGAGGAATCTTGTTCTTCACTCTCTTTGTTGGACATCGATTCATAATTTATATGGCAGTTGCGACTGCTTCACCCCAATATTCATATGGAAAATGCTTGGCTGCCATCATGTTGTGCACCATCTCCATAATGGTTTTGTTCTTTTTCTCTGTGACACCATTCTGCTGAAGTGTATATGGTGCAGTGAATTGCTTTTGTATGCCATGAGTTTTGCATAAATTTAGAAATTCATTTGAAACATATTCACCACCTCTATCTGTTCTTAGGATTTTTATTTGGTGTCCACTCTGGTTCTCCACGAGTGCCTCGAACTGCTAAAAACAACTAAATGCATCAGATTTATGTTTCAAAAAATATACACATGTTTTTCTTGAGTAGTCATCAATAAAAGTAAGAAAATACTTGCAACCACTAATGGACGTTGTCTGCCTTGGACCACAAATATCAGAGTGCACAATCTCAAGTGGTGTGTGTACTCTGTATGACTTTCCAACTGGAAAAGTATCTCTATGCTGCTTGCCAAAGATGCAGCCTTCACAAATTCTGTCTGGTTTGTCAATCAATGGAAATCCTTTTACCATATTCTTTGTGTGCAACAACTTTAGTCCACCAAAATTTAGATGTCCAAATATGAAATGCCATATCCAGGAATCATCCTGAACTTCTTTTTGAAATGTAGCCTGAAAATCAGCACTGTCTTTTTCTTTCTTGTCATAGTACACGACTTCTTCTTTACTTTCTACCTTGAATGCAACTTTTGTATTGTCTGGAACTATCCTCAATGGAAATAAGTGATTGCTTGTCACTGGCACTCTTGCTATCAGCTGGTTGCTTGGACGTACATCTTTAATCACACAATGATTATCTTCCATGTAAAATTTGTAACCTTTTTGTATCAGTTGTCCAATACTTAGAAAATTATGTTTCATACCTTCTACATGGTAAACATCAGGCATATACTTATTCTCTCCCTATTTGGTTAAAATACTAATGGTATATTTTCCCAAAACAGTGACTTGGACATTATTTCCAAGTGTAACATTAGTTTTAACTGAATTATCTAGACTGGAAAATAAATTTAAATTAACAGTCATATGATTGTTGCAGCTTGAATCTAAATACCACATGTCAAACAAAATTTCTTGGATGGTATTACATTCAATTGGGGATGCACATGCCATCAACATTGTGCTCGAAAAATTCCTCGTGTTCATTGATTGATTCTAGCTTTGCTTTCCTTTATCATATTGCTTCTTCCTGCATTCATATGCATAATGATGAAATTTCTTACAGTAATGACATTGAATCTTTCATTTATCAAAGTTGTGACCACTTGGATGACTTGTGTTCTAATTATGTCCTCTACCAGCAACATTTGCAGGACTACTGCTACATCCTACTCTTAAGAAGTTTCTTCCTCTGCCTCTGATACTATTTCTTCCCCTCCCTCTTCCATGGCTTATAGATGATTTTGTTGTGAATGAACTTTCCAATGATGTTTGATTTTTGTTGAGCCTGTGTTCATGATTGATGAGTGAACCTTGTAGCTCATCAATAGTTAACGTTGTCATGTCTGTGTGTTCTTCGAAGGTTACAACCAAGTTTTCAAATCTTGGGGGAAGACTTCTGAGAATTTTCTCAACCACCCTTTGGTTTGTTATGGTTTCTCCATGAGATTTCAGTTGATTTTTCAAACCAACAACTCTAGTATAAAATGAGTCTATTGACTCTGAATCTTTCATGGACAAATATTGAAAATCTCTTCTCAGAATTTGCAGCTTTGACGTCTTTACCTTGTCCAAACCTTGATAAGATATCCCGAATGTGTCCCATGCCTATTTTGCGGTAATTGCTGCTGCTACTCTTGGGAGTATGCTTTCATGCATGGCTTGATGTATGTAGAACATATGTTTTCCATTTGTCTTCCTATGTTCCCTCAGGATATATTTCTCAGCTTGTGAGAGATTATTGTATGCAACTTGATCTGCTGGTTCTGCATAACCATTCTGGACAATATCACAAACATCTTGACCTCTAAACAAAGCCTTCATTGTTAGAGACCAATATTCATAATTCTTTCCTGTACAAATTAGAGTTTGGAAACTCAACATATTTGAACAGGAAGTAGAAGCTATTTTAATTTTTAACTTTCCTTAGAAAATTACTTTTCCCTTTTAGGACAAGATTTCCTTCCTAGACTAGCTCTGATACCAGATCTTGGGAGAAAATGGCAGTCGGGACAATTAACTTGAGTTACCGCGCAGCACAACCTTCTATTTACTCGCAACACAATTAACTAGGGTTTACGCTTCACTTTTACATGCATGCAATTCTAATTTCATGTTGACTTTAATCCTAAATAAATAAGGCTTCACTTATAAAACTAATGACTTTAATACTAGATGAGTATCCCAATATGTTCTAAGTATCAAATGTCCTCACTCAATTCTCTTTTATGCAGTACCCGCTCGAAGCTATGGGAATTAAGTAGGTTAGCGGGTGTTTTGGTGCTTAATTAGAAGAGGACATTACACTCATAAAAGAGGAACAAGAGTAAACAATGAAGCATATATGTGTGCATGATTTATGCCTAATGGATCTCATAAATATTCATATGAATTCATATAAACAGTTGAAAATGAAAGGTTTAGACGTTATATCTATAAACGTAAGATCTCAAATAAGAATATAAACTCAATATAAGAAAGGTGGGGTAAACATAAATCATTTTGTTCTCACATAGTAATATATGTGACCATAAAAGTTGTATAGAAATGTTACAACCACTCGCATTATGCCATGTCCAAAATAATAATAATAATAATAATACAATGATTAATGACATGAGGTTTTGTCACTCACCATGTGTCTGAGATAGTTGTCTCATTTGCTTCTCACCCAATGTAAACTTTGAAATGAAATTATATAATTTTCATTATGTTTTACAAGTAATTGTAATTATCTTATTTTATAATAATAATAATAATAATAATATATTTTTAAGTGTATGAGAGGAGGGACACCTTGCCTTGCATAGTTGTACATGTTCTACGCCTCTAGATTTAAACATGCAACCTCCTAAAATAAAACACATGTTTAGACCCCACCTGCTCATAATATTCCATTAATAAATCAAAATATATAATATATATCAATAATGTAACAATAATAAATTAAATGAAAAAAAAATTATATTCCTACACTATATAAAATATAAGGTTATAAAGATATTAAATCTAAGATCAATACATCAAATAAATGAAAATTTATATTTGTGCACGATGTCCTCCCTCATTTTTAAATAGAATATCATGTTCTTTTAGGGTTTACAGTTCACTTTTGCATGCATGCAATTCTAATTTCATGTTGACTTTAAGCCTAAAGAAATGAGACTTAAGGTATCCAACCGATGACTTTAATACCGGATGAGTATCCTGATATGTTCTAAGTATCAAATTTCTTCAGTCAATTCCCTTTTATGCAGTACCTACTTGAATGTATGGGAATTAAGTAGTTTAGCGGGTGTTTTGGTGCTTAATTAGAAGAGGACATTACACTCATAAAAGAGGAACAAGAGTAAACAATGAAGCATATATGTGTGCACGATTTAGGCCTAATGGATCGCATAAATAATCATATGAATTCATATAAACATTTGAAAATGAAAGGTTTAGACGTTATATCTATAAATGTCGGATACCAAATAAGAATATAAAATCAATATAAGCAAGGTGGGGTAAACATAAATCATTTCGTTCTCACATAGTAATATATGACACCATAAAAGTTGCATAGCAATGTTACAACCACTCGCATTATGCCATGTCCAAAATAATAATAATAATAATACAATGATTAATGACATGAAGTTCTGTCACTCAACATGTGTCTGAGATAGTTGTCTCATTTGCTTCTCACACCATCCGTGATACTAAATGTAATTTTTAATATAAACTTTTAAATGAAATAATATAATTTTCATTATGTTTTATAAGTAATTGTAATTATCTTATTTTATAATAATAATAATAATAATAATAAAATATATTTTTAAGTGTATGAGAGGAAGGATGCATTGCATTGCATAGCTGTACATGTTCTACCCCTCTAGATTTGAACATGTGACCTCCTAAAAGAAAACACATGTTTAGACCCCGCTAATAAGATGCCATTAATAAATCAAAATAAATAATATATATCAATAATGTAACAATAATAAATTAAATGAATAAAAAAAATTATATTCCTACACTATATAAGATATAAGGTGATAAAGATCTTAAATCTAAGATCAATACATCAAATAAATGAAAAATTATATTCATGCACAATGTCCACCCTCGTTTTTAAAATTCAATTCAAATACATTCCTCTATGATCTTTTGATTTTTACACATTTTTTCTGTTTTTTCTTAACCCATTAAACCTAATGGAGGGAATGTAAACCCATCTTTTTTGGTATTTTTAGCTCAATTTTGGCTATTATTCTAATTTTAGCAGACTCCATAAGGTTTTGATGGAGGGAATGCAAACGATTTTTATTTTTTTGGGGTAATTATTGTATGATAAATAATTATGCATCTCTGCATGTTTTACTTCAATGCATTTCAATTTTTATCATTATATGTTCATGGAGCTAATTTCCCTAGGTAGATAGCGGAATTGCTAGCGTACTCTTCTCCGGTCAAAGGGTCGGGGACGTTATAGGTCGTGGACCTTGAAAGGTAAATCAAATAGAAATTGTTTCACACAATGGATTTTTTTGCAACACAATTTGCCTATATTTGGAAATAATTGCCACCCATCTATTAGAGATGTAATCCTCATGGATTTTAATGAATCTGAACTTAGATAAATGATTGTTGCAGACAAAGATGCAACTAAGATAGATTTACCTACAACATATTTTCAAGAGAATGCCTCATTGTATTGGAATAACTAATGATTATGAATATTGGACAATATTGGAGATTAAAGATACAATATAGCTCTATTTGAAAACAAGAAACTCTTAACTGGAAAATGTGTGCTCTGATCATGATAGATTTGGTCTTGACATTCCTAGTGATTATGAATATTTGGATATACTGAAGAATGAAAATACATTATTTCCACTTCAAAATGTGAGCTAATAGAATGAAATCCTTGTTTCACAATAAAATGTGTGCTTATCAATAGAACTAGTAAACAAAGCTCTATTTGTGTGCTAGTAAATGAAGCTCTATAAGTACTTGTCAATATTAATAGTAAACAAAGATACTCTCCAAAACCAATTTAACAATGATAGGACTGAGGGAAAAATTAAAGCAAGAAAGTACATATTCTTAATTGAGTTCCAATGGCTATGAGCAGCTACTAATTACACAAAAAAGCTTTTACTTATAGTATTGTAATACAAAAATAAATACTTGGGACAAATAAGCCTAAGGATTTAATAACGAGTAACCATTAGCGCATGAATATAGTAATTAAATATGCTTTCAAATGATACACAATTATCCCTCATGAAGACAATGCAATTATGTCACGTGACTTATATTAAGGCATGCTCTAGACCAAATCATTTGAAGTCAAAGTCAAAATACTAACCACTCATTACTTGAACAAATTAAGAGACCAAGTTTACAATTGTTAGTAATAAATGATCTAATTTGTTTTTCTTGATGCCAAATTAGTATGTTCTTTGTTAATTTATACTGGAAACGGCATTATTTGCATTTAGTTACATGCAAGGAAAGAAAATAAAGCATGTAAGGAATATCGGTAGTTCAATTTAGATCATCATACAAATTACACCAGCATTCACAAATCATAAGAACTTGCAAACTTTGAAGCAACTTATAAGATATATATACCTTAATAAATGCAACAACATCCTCCTTTGTAGTTCCTCCAGTTTATCCTATCAAAACAATAACTAGGAGAACACCTGCAAATAACTTAATTCATTCAGCAAAAATCCTACCAGAAACACAACAGAATATTCTTAATGGGCATTAAATTCAAATGAAATTATAATGCCAAGTAGAAGGTGACCATGTAATCGCTTGACACTATGATTAAGAGTGTTTTGGCATAATCCAATCCATGTTTTTTATTTTTCTACTCCATAGTTATGAAGGCTACACACACATCCTTCTTTTGTATTTACTATTAAGCCAATGTGAATAATCTTTCTATATTTAATAGTAAAAGGAATTTTTGACATAAAAAAATGCAAATATAAACTATGCCACTCTTTAACTTGTAAATCTTCAAAATGTAAGGGCCCAGAAAATAAACAAATAGAAACACTCAAGCCACAAGCAAGAGGCCATTCCCCTTCCCACGGTTGTCATCTATTTAGAAGTTATGAAATACCTTATTCAAAGAAATTTCAAATTAAATTCATTATAGTTTGAATTTGGAAACTTTCCACATCAATATATGATTTTGCATATGACTAGGATTAAAAACATGACATAGTGACAACGCCTTCTAACATTGTAAGTGACATCAAGCTATTCTAAGGGAAGATAGGCCTCACAAAATAAAATTGTCAACTAAAAAAGGGTGGCAAAGTGATAATGATAACATGTCTCTAAACTATTGTTATGAGTCCATAATTTCCCTTTTTTACAGTTGTTTTTGCTCGGAATCATGTTAAAACTTAAGACATGGGCTCTTTAATGTTGAAACTATGCCCTCTTTTACAACTTGCCCCCTTTTTATGCCCAAAACGTTGTTTAATGGGTTTTATTGTTGCTTTAGCTTATGTATCTAAACCATGATGTCTTCTTAATGTTTCTCAAAGTCAAAACATGACCGTAATTGTGATAATCAACTCGAATTGACTACTTATTGATGGCATAATCGTGCCTAAATATTAAACATATTTGATATTGATCCAAATATGTGAATTCCATGGTCTCCAATTTATAGTCTAGGTAAACAATAGAAGGGTTCTTAGTGAGTTCCTCGATAACTTTCATTTTTAATGCCAAATGTAATGGATGGACTGGATGATTAAAGATTGAGGAATATTATTGGAAAATGTTGTCATGCTAGAATTTATCATTATGGCTATCAAGTTATCCCATTAGTCTTTGTTTATGTTCCCAGAAGGAAGGGATGGCCCTACTCATATGAATTTAAGTAGGTAATAATGTGTGACAAAGACAATGCACTACCTATTCTAGTACAGTAATAAAGCATAACTTACCTTCTCTTTGAGAACACATATAAGACAATGTATGTGGAGCACATTAATAGTTTATATATATTTGAGAATATCATCAATAATGAAGGGAAATAAACCGAATAATGACTCTACAGGGAAACATAATCTTGATGGTTCAATCTTTGATTTATTCCTAGATATAAAACAAGAAACTAGAGAAAAAAACTCACATCTCTTTAAGTTATTTTTGACATTTCGGGTGAGCGTTTTCATGAATCTAACAATGTTTCAACACTTATCTTCAAAAAAATTGTTGAGGGTAACATAGTATGAGATTTACAAGGTGAAAACCTTTTCTATATACTGCTAAATGGAAAATAATTATATACTGTTGTACACTAACCTAAGGTAGATTTCAAATTTTACGTAAACAAACAAGGATAGACCTTTGTCAATATTGATACAACATAATACTTCAAAAATGTCCATGTTTTAGGGTTTTTTATGTAACATTGAGATCTAATTTCAGGAGATAGAAAATGGGAAAAACACAGTTGAGATTCTGAAGAGATCCCAAATTTAATAAAATAATGAGTTTTTAAGAGTTCGTTTATGTGCTCAAAAACCTCAAGAAAGAACTACCCAGAAATTAGTTGATTGTTTCAACATGGTGATAAACACAATGATAGACCCTTGGAATGGATATAAGTTACAAATACGCAATAACAGGTGAAAAATTTGAGCATACATGCCTAATTTTGGAGAGCAATAGTGTCTTCAAGTTTCAATAGCAACCTCTTCTGCAAAACATTTAGTTGAGTGAAAAAATTGTTTATTTAGTAGGAGATGACAAATACTCTATTTTGGAAGACACCTCTTTCAAAAAGAATCTTTAAACAACAAGTATTGGGGGAAAATGAAACCCTACCTTTGATCTACATGGAAAATAAGGGGGGAAGTAGCTGCTACGAATCTCTTCTACTGGAAAACGAGGGTGATTGAAGGATTCATGACCAATTTAGCTTATGTATCTTCAAAGAATATCATCAAAGAATTCTAGTAAATATTTCTATAACTGAGACCTGAAGGTATGCTTCATGCAAGATTGGAAATTTGCTGGGGTTTTGGTGAGTCCAAAAGGCATGGCTAGGAACTCATAGTTCCCATATTGGCAACAGAAAGCTATCTTGGAAATGTCTTGATCCCTTACTCGGATCTGATGGTACCTTGATTGAAGATCAATATTCAGAAAGTATTTTTCACCCAACAGCTCATCCATTAATTCATCAATACTAGGGATGGGATACCTGTTTTTAATGGTCTTCTTGTTGAGTGATCTATAATCAATACATATTCATAAGTTTCCATATTTCTTTTTAACCAAGACCATTGGAAATGCAAATGGACTAGAACTCGAATAAATATATTCTAGTTCCAGTAATTCCATGATCATCTTCTTGATCTCATCCTTTCATCTTTTGGGATGTTTGTATGGAGTGGTGATGAGTGCTTGCGTACCCTCCTCCAACTCAACAATATGCTCAAATCCCCTATTTGGTGGTCGACCTGCTGGAATATCCCTAAGTACCCTCTCATTTTATGCAATAATGTATGAATATCTGTTGGATGTTGGGTGTTGTGATCAGGAGGTTTTCTAAAAGTGACAAGGAACTCTACTAACCATTCAATGTCTCACTGTCTAAGTATGACCTCCATTCTTTTTTATGATACTTGGTTTGGGGGGATAAGTGTTCATGCCCCTAAAAACTACCTGTTTTCCATCCTACCCCTAGAATTCCATTTCCATTGCATTGTAATGTGTAGTATATTTTCCTATTGAATATATCCATTGAACCCCTAGTACTACATTTGTATCAACCACATTCACCACATAAAATGAGTCTTTCATATTATAGTTTCCTAATGTTACATTCAGTTTGGGAATCCAATAGTTACACTCCATGATATTATTACCTGCTACTGCTATAGTGAATCCCTCAAATTTATCTTTTTGAATACCTTTCTTAGCCACCCATGCTGCATCAATGAAGTTGAGTGTTTCTCCCCCATCAATCAATACACCTACCCTGTGACCATGTACTACTCCTCTTACCCTGAGAGTATGAAACCTAGGTACTTCGGATAATGTAGCAATAACTCCCTCTGGTGTTTCTGCTTGAAGTGACTCCTCCTCTACCACCCTCAATTTCTTTGTTGTTTCCTTTTCAGATTCCTCCCCTTCATTTTCTGAATAGACCTCTATATAGTGGGCCCTGGCCTTCCCTGAGCACTAGTGTCCTGGAGCCCATGGATCCTGACAAGTGAAACACATTTTTTCCCTTCTAAAACCTTTCCTCGTGTCATCGTCCAACCAATTTTTCTTTGTTCATTCCTTGTGAAAACGTTTTATGTCTTCATGCTTTATCAGGAAGTTTGTTTCAAGTGGAAATCTGTTCTTTGGAACTGAATCTTGTATATCTCTGGCTCTACTGATCACATCATGTAGATTAGATGGTTTGTAGGATTTTACCAACCCCCATAAAGTTTCTATCAAGGCCTCTGAAAACAACATAATAAACCTTCTCTCTGACAGATATGTTACCATAGAAACTATGTGTTATAGCTAATTTTACCACACATGGTAGATCACACATTTATGGCCTTCCCTATCCCTATACAGACTCTTTGGATCCCATGGACCATTTTTATACCTTTTATGTTTCCAAGTTCATTCCTAAAAACACCTTTTATTTTCCATACGCGACTTTTAAACCTTTTCTCGCGTATATATGTGAATATGACCCTTAAAACCGCGTACATCGATATGTGTGCAAAAGGCCAAAATTTTTGGATCTTTCCTTGATGTGGATCTAATTCACTTGTCTCTTGGCCTTCCATATGCCTTGATATCACTCATATTTTACCTTCCATTACCCCATTGAAGCACTATATAAGGAACCCTTTGGATACATTGAAAGGGGAGGAATTGAAGAGAAAGAAAACTATAGTCTATTGTTGTCGTAGCTTATACTTCAGTCTGCATCCCTTTGTCCCTTGGAGAACTTGGTGTTCTTCCTAATATTTCCTTTGGTTGTGAGCTTTCTATCAATAGATAGAATATTGAGGTGGTGGAGGCCCAGGTGGAGGAATCAGTTTCTCAAGTTCATAGACATCCCGATAGAGGTTGTCATTCATGTAATCTCTGATTTATATTAATAAAAATATCTTTTCTTGTCCAATGATGTGCATTTAAATGAATATTGAATCCATGGATGCTTTTAATTCCTTATACATTATTATTTATATATGCTAGAGTAGGTCTAACACCATTATATAGCATGCTTGTCTTGTTTGTTGATTATTGAGAGAGAAAATTGTTAATGCAAGCGGGATTGGAAAAGCTCAATGGGGATCTACATCAACCATCCAGAATAAGGTGTTTTTTGAGATCCTTTACTGTTAGATGTTTTATTTCTCTTACATATTGGGAAGGGATTGATTTTTGCGGTTAATATATCTGTTGTGGTGCACCCCAAGCCATAGGAAGTTTTCTCCGTAACAGAATTGGTGACCATACTGTGGAGTTCCTAGTCATTTCCTTTGGGGGTTTTTGTCGGCATTCAATGTTCTTGAATTACTATGATTTATCTATTTCTGAGTCAGGTCTCGGGGGATGTTTTCCAAGTAGTGTCTTATAGGAGTAAATTTTGTCTCAGCTTGTTTGTTTGCCTTCCTTTTATCTCTTTTTCTTCCTGTACGTGGGTTTTACCTTCACAGTCACGTGTACACACAGGTTTTCTCGGAATAGCCCCGTATATCTGTGGATTTTCTGCAAACAGTCACATATTCCTTGATTTATTTCTGTTTGGGGAGGATTAAGTGTTTCTAGGTGAGTTTGGATGATTGTTGAGTCTTCTTGGATGCTTCTGGAGTTTGTATACACCCCTATTTCTGACCAGAGACGCTTTTTAGTTTAAATTTTTGAAAAATGTTCTTGTCATTTCATCTTCTATTTTTTGTTTTGGGATTAGTGCATTAGATCTCTTTTACCTTAGTGCTTTGCTTGGGTGCTGGTTGATAGTGCTTGAAGAGTCTAGGGGTTGTAGAGTCATACTTTTTCTTTTTATCTCATTTAATTCAGAAAATACAAAAACATTTTCTTTTTGCATCATTATGCATTGTTTGCATTTTTGCATTTGCATGGTACTTGCATTAGGTTTTATTAGAGAGTATTAGTCATATTTTCATATAGGAATGATTGCGTATTCATTTGAAGGAAAATTTTGCACTTCACGTCGTAGCATACCCTGTTCTTCATTTGACACAGTGCATTTTCATTGACTGTTAGGTGTGTATTTTACTTCCTGTTGCATCATAACATCATTAGTTGCGCAACCATTTACCCTTCGAGTAATAAGCCAATTAAAATCAACGCATAATAAAATGAATTACACTCTTTTATTTTATATGGTGCACCAACAAGATTAGGTTTTAGGGTCTTGGAATAGTTCATTGTGAGTAAATTCTCCAAGACCACTAAATGAAACATTTATGTGTTTGTCGAGGTGAGAGTGTGAAATTCCTTTATATAATTAGTGTTCTTAGGATCCTCCTCTTACAAGGGAGTTAACCATGAGGAATTTTGAGTGGTTATGATTGGGATTACCCCTGGTTGTAACTGATTAGCACTAGAGATATTTCCAGGATTCTATTCGTATTTGGCTGCTATTTTGAGAGTTTCAGGCTTTGCTACCCTGCCCATATGGTCAATCCTGCCTACAAATGTCCACCTAAGCATTGATTATATTGAGGTGACCTTAGTTTCCTTACCTAGGTTATGGATGGGGTACTTAGTAGAGGTTATTCTGCAGGTGTCTTGGCTAGGTAGGGGTCGAAAATCATAGTCGCTATATGTGTTGAAGCTGAGGGCCACTATAACTGGTTACGAACCTACGCTTGTTGCGTATGGGAGTCTCAAGCCTCTCCTAGGTGAGACATACCTGCCTCATTCAGGAGTTCACATATCCTACCCTTTTTTGCTTGTGATTTGGCTTTACATTTTATAGATGTATGCTCTGTGCATGCTAGTTTGCCTAGGGTTTGCATAATTAGATCGAGTCCTTTCATTTTTTGAGTCATTATGGATTCAGGAATGGTGCTTCACCATTCTTGTCATTTAGTAGGACTTTTGCCTTCCACATATCCCCCTCCTTTGGGAGAGAGAAACAGATAGTCCGAGCAGACTACTGCTCACTTTCATTTACACACTATGGGAGATCACGAGGATGAGATTCCAAAGATGTCCTCCCCACCTCATGAGGTTGGGGATGAATATCCTACTCCCGTATATGATCCTTCACCGGAAATACCTTCACCTTCTAGTTATGATCCCTCATTCACAGGTCACTGGTATTGGTTACGAGGAGACGAGACTCATTATGAACCCACAAGCACTAGTCATGTTCATTATGGCATGTCTGATATCCCTGCACCCAATTCGGCACATCATGTTGAGTCAGAAGTTGAACCTAGCACTATGCCTAGGGGCAATCCTATTCCTTTCCATTTAGAGACATTTGGGAGCAGTAGTCACATTGCACCTTCCATCCCACTGGTGGAAGCAACATCACATGTCTGTCCTAGACCTAGCGTTAGTAATCATATGCAGATACCAGAATCGAGACGAGTGACCATTGGGAACACCACTTAAATTCCTTCACATGTCCCTTTGTCCTTGAACCCTACTCCTTTGAATGCATTTTTGACAACCCTTCCTCCCCCTCATTCACATGGTCCTTTGGGTCAAAATATCACTACTACCCATGTTCATACTGCGAATACTCACATGGTAGTTTCTCAGAGTCAAGTACCTTCGATTGTCTCAGAAGGTCATATCCGTATTTCTGGATCATCTAATGGTCCATCTCAAGGAGTCCCCCATGTCCCTAACCATGGACATTCTCATGGGACATCCCATGGAACACCTTATGCATCTTCTCATGGACAGTATGATGGACCGCTATATGGACAAATGTTGGGCTTAGGGCAGACCTGGGTTCTATAATTTTGTCTTCGCACCAAAAAAATACCCACAGTGTTGGACCTTTCAGCAACAACCTGCGAACAGTTTGCAGTCTCACCCGAAATAGCTATGGGGTGCCGCAGAATCAGGTTTCTGCAAGCAGAAGAGGGATATTACTGTACCTTTAGCTTATAAAAAATGATAATCATAAAATATAAAGCTTTGAAATTCACTTATTTAGCTTCGCAGTTAGATAAACAAACAGTGCCTTGCTTAACCATTTACTGGGAATTCACAGCGAAGTTAGTATTTAGCAGTGACCTTACTTATCAGTTATATATTTATCAATGCATAAAAGAACATAACAACAACACAAAAGAACCATGACACAAGATATAATGTGGTTCACCCCCAATTTAGGGGCTACGTCCACAGAACTCTATTTTATTCAACTCTTTACAAAAACCACAGTTCTGATCTGCGCACTCAGCTGCAGATCCCTTCAATTCCTCAAAGCTGCGCACTAAGCTACAGATCTCTGCCAACACAGCTGCAGATCTTCTTAATCACCCAAAACCCTCTGTGCACACAGCTGCAGAGGTCATCCACGCACACAGCTGGGACTTAACCTTTCTTACAAAACAATCCTTAGCTTCGCATCAATTCATCTTACATCAAAAGCCTCACCTGACTCTTTTACAAAAGTGCTTATTTATACAAGTGCACTTATTACAAAACCATGGGCTTAAACCATGGGCACCCCGAACACTAAAAATTGGACTTAATCCATGGGTTAATTACAAAAAGAGGGCTTTGAATCAGCCCTGACACCCCTAAGACTATTTTGAGTCGCAACTCCGCTTACAAGCTTCCACAAAAACCATGAAGTTACCGAAATTAAGGACCGTTAAGGTGCGTGCCCCAACAAGCCCCTAAGACTCACCAGTGTCCCGTCCCGGGACACTCTGCTGCTTCTCTGGTGGTAGAATCTTGTTGGCGAAGATAGTAAATGGCTTGCTACGGCTGCATCATCATCCCCTCTGCTACTGCTACCATGATCGTTGCTTGCTTGACCCTTCATCCTATCATCCTTAGTAGAATACGACCATCTCTCATGCTGCTGTCTTCCTCCGTGATATTTATGGTGGTCATGGGGGTCATTAGGCCTTCTAAATCTATCAGTGACCCCATCCTTCGAACTACCTCCCGTTCATGTCCTATCGAACATTTGACCATCCACAACTTGGGGTCTTTAACAGGCCGTGCCCCTATGATTGCATGCCACTGTAATTTTGCATAAGACAAATAGCATGCCTCCATTATGCTAGTCCATGATGATACATCTTGGGATCCTCTTGAGTCTTTCCTGAGGGGTTGTGCCTTTCTTCATTCCACTTAGAGCGAACTTCTACCTTAAATTTCTTTCTGGTTGATCGTATCTGCATTGGCTGCTTTGGCACTGGAGATGCCTCCTTGCAAAGAGGATTTCTCATAAGGTTTTGCATACCTCTCTCCCTGAGATCTCGTAACAATTCCTGGACTTCACGATCATTCGACATGGTGCTAACTGTAAACTCAAAGAAGTGCACAATGCAGGAGTCAGAGGCTGGTGTAGCTTCTTATAGAATCCCGCAACAAAATCTGTCATCATGGTCCATTAATGACACCAAATATGATGGAACGGCGGTAAGTCCGGTCCACACGGCACTATATTTTCCCAAGATCTCATCATGACAGGTAGTTCATGTGCCAACGCCGCCAAGTCGATTTTGTCCCATCAGTCACATTTTAGGCTGCGACACACCTTTATTCTTCGACATAACCACTAACTGCAGCTTCGCCTCAATGAGTACGCTCGACATAATATTCTCCTTTGACCCATCTTGACCCACATGACAACCAAACTTCAACCTTCAAACTTTGACAGTCTTCAACACTTCGTAGCTTTGAGAACAGATTCATTATAGTCTAGTACCCAATTCCAACTTTTCTTGGTACTTAGACTATCTTTTCTTGCTGTTACTTCTGATTAAGGGGTCCTGGCTTGTCCCTATACTTCTTTAACCTACTTCCATTCACCATTGAAGGTAAAATTTCTCCATTCAATTTAGCTAACTAGACTGCGCCACCATCAGTAACTCTCTGCACTATGTATGGTCCTTTCCAATGTGTCTTGAACTTCCCTGGGAATTTCATGAATTTACTATCATATAAAAGCACAAGATCACCATTCTAGAACTGCTTCCTCTTAATGTGTCTATCATGCCATGCTTTTTCTCTAGCTTTCTACACTTGCTGCTGGAACCCTACGATGAATCTGTCCTCTTCAAGTTCTAGTATCTTTGCCATCCTTTCTTTCATCATATCTGGGTCATCCATCTCTATGAAAGCAGATATTCTAAGGCTAGGAACAATGTACTCCATGGGAATGACTACTTCTTGTCCATAAACCAACCTAAAAGGTGTATGGACTGTCAACTTCTTGCAGGTGGTTCTATAAGCCCATAGTACTGTTGGAATTCTAAGATCCCAATCATTTCTGTTAACATTGCAAACCTTCGTCAGAGCGTGTTCAAGGATCTTGTTAAAGGCTTCGACAGTTCCATTTGCTTGAGGATGATAGGCAGTACTCTTCTGATGATATACTTGAAATTATTCAGTCAATACTTCAATAGTCTTATTTAAGAAATGTGATCCTTGATCACTCATAAGAATTCTAGGACACCCAAATCTTGACAAGATGTTATCGAATATGAACTTCGTGGCTATAGCAGCACTACATTTCTTGACTGGTTGAGCTTCGGTCCAAAAATTAAGGTAGTCAGTTGTTGTAATAATGTATCTTGCTCCGGATTTCTTTGCAGGGGGATTGATAGGTCCAACAAAATCAATAGCCCATTTTTCAAAGGGTTGTAAAGTTACCTGTGGAACTAGAGGCATCTCATCCCTCCTAGATGGTTTTCCTGTCCTCTGACAGATGTTGCAACTGTGGAAATACTCTTTTGCATCCTTATGAATTGTGGGCCACCACAATTTGGCTGTCAGAATCTTCTGTGTTGTAGCTTTTCCTGCGTAATGACCTCCTGCTGCTCCAGAATGTGCCTCAGCCAAAATTAATGTCTGTTCATGCTCTAGGACACATCTACGTAGTATTTCATCTGGTCCCATCTTATATAGTTGTCCTGCTATTAAGGTAAAGTCAGCTGCTCTAACCACCAGCTGCTTCTTCTACTGGGTTGTCATTTCGGTGGGTGCAAAACCTGTAGACAAGTACTGAACAATATCATGGAAATAATCATCAACCATCTGGATGGAAAACAACTGGGCATCAGGAAGACCTTTGTCCAAACTAATGGGCTCTTCTCCTGACTCAAGACTCGACAAGTGGTCAGGACCTAGATTCAGTCTTCCAGGTTTGACTATGATCTCAAAGTCATATTCCTAAAATAGAATCAACCTTCTGCATATCCTTCCACCTAGCACAGGCTTGTTAAACAAATACTTCAAATCAGAATGGTCAGTGAACATAATAAAATGAGATCCTAATAGATAATGTTGAAACTTATGCAATGCATAAACCATAGCTAGACCTTTTCGTTCTGTCATAGTATACTTTTTTTCTGTTGTGGACAATTTTCTACTTGCAAAAGAAATAGGGTGATCAATTTTACCTTCACCTGACTGAGCCAATACTATACCCAGAGCAATGGAGGATGCATCGACATGCACATGAAACTCCTTATTCCAGTCAGGGAATACTAAGATAGGGGCAATTACCATCTTTTCCTTCAAAATATCCAAGCTTTCTTGACACTCAGGTGTCCATTCAAACTTAATATCTTTCTTCAACTGCTTTTCCATAGGGGTTGTAATCTGAGCATATCCTTTAATGAATTTCCTGTAATATCCAGTATGACCAAGCGTAGTACGAAGTTGTTTAATAGACTTTGGAGGTGGCAGGTTCACAATAATGGCTATCTTCGCAGGATCCATCATCAATCCTTGCTTACATACAATGTGACCGAGAAGAATTCCAAAAGGGGCACAAAAGATACACTTTTTCAAGTTAAAGGAAATCTGATGCTGTCTACATTTGTTCAGCATAAGTCTTAAACTAGCTATATGGTCTTTTAGTAACCCGAATATAGTCCAATCATCAAAATAAACTTCTAATAATTTATGTATAAATTCCTTAAATGCAGAGATGACTACTCTAGAAAACATAGCAGGTGCATTCTTCAATCCAAAGGGCATAACTGTATACTAAAAGGATCCCATCTCTATACTGAAGGTTGTCTTATGTCGATATTTTGGGGCAATTCTAATATGATGGTAACCTAAAAATCCATCAGTAAAAGAGTACACTTCTTGACCTCCGACATTGTCTAAAACTTCATCTGTAAAGGGAGTGGGGAAAGGATCATGTAAACAGGCATCATTCAGCTTTCTCAGATCAACACAGATTCTAATTTCTCCCTTTGTCTTATTTTCTTGCACCACCATAGGACTGACCCATTTGGATTCTTCAACAGGTTCAATGATTCCTGCAGCAAGCATCTTATCTGGCTCCATTCTGACTTTTTCTTTATATTTAGGGTTCAGCCTATAAGGGCATTGTTTCACAGGCTTCGCATCAGGTTTCAAAGGGATCTTTATCACGCCTATATCACCAAGGATACCTTTCATCTTTGAGAACTTTGTCAGAAATAGTTCTTGATACTCATCGAGAAGTTGGGTCACCTTACTCATCATTTCGTCATCCCAATAATCTCCAATGGTAGCATACTTAGGGTTTCCGTCTAATCAAACGTTTAATGTCCGCGTCTTCAGGGGCTGAGTCACTTTAGGTGCTTCAACTTCTAGTCCATGTACTTCACAGTGTCCTTCTGACTCAGGAATGTTAATGTTGCACGGATCATCATCCTCGTCAATTGCGAGGTTATAACATTCTACTGCATTTGCTTCTTGTTCCTTCCAATCATGTTGGTATTCTGATATTTCTTGATCATCAAATACTTTAGTATGGATCAACCTAATAGCTGCGTCCAAAGTAGGACAAACCTCATTAATAGAAAATGTCAGCACAAAACTGTCAACAAGACTATCCCAACTTACACTACCATGGCGAAGCTCAACCTCCGCATACCAGTTCTTTGCTATAGGTTCCAAGGTGTGCACAAACCTATGTACCCATTCTTCACAAGGTACATGCTTCCATGCTTCTTAGCATTGCTCCAAATGTCCGTGAGGACTAGTCTTACCATTAAACCTGCTTTGCACCTCCTGAGGTTGGTCCCTGAATCTTAGGAAAAGGGACTTATGGCACGCTTCCCAACTATGAATGTACTTTTTGTGACCATTCCACCATCTGGCTGCTGTGGCTCTGAATGCTGAATCTAGATTCTCCATTTTCTGTGAGTCTGGTACCTACGCTGAGAATTGCACAATAAACTCTTCGGGGTCTATCGAACCATCAAAAACAGGTAAGGTTCTTGTCTGTGAACTAAGCCATCTGAGAGACTTGGTAATTCTTGCACATCGATGTCCATGTAGCTCATACAGTCTATTCTGCCAATTCTCTAAGTCGTCATCTGAATCCATCATGCAGGAGTTGTCACACTGCCAATCCATGATACCTTCGGTAGTAGGATCAACATAATCTTCTTCCTTCGCTGTGATATTGTAGATATGGTCCACAACATCCTGGTCTTCATCTCTTATTGGCTCGGTGTATCTCTCTCCTTGAGAAGGATCCAATGGTACTATGACTCTCAGTCCTTTCCCTTCAAAATTCATCTGCCTCTTCTTCAGGTTGATTACTGCATCATTATCTATTTCCCATTTAATGCCTAGTAGTGCTAGATAGGGGTTTCTGTCATCAATTATTTCAATTACCTCAAAGTCTGCTAAGGTAATGACTCCATCAATATCTACTGATACTCTAGGGAGTCTTCCTAGGGGCACAATCTTCTGCTGATTGGCTAATCTCAACTGTATAGGGGACCATTCCAGAGTAGGTTTTCCCATTTGTTCCCATGTCTTCTTAGTTAAGACATTTAATTCTGATCCTAGTTCCAAGATGGCATCAGTCATGTCATATTCTCCTATCTAAGGATTCAATCTCATCTCCCTGCCAGTTCTTCTGACTCTATTAACAGCTTTTTCCTTACCAGAACTTCGCTGAGGTTCAAAAGAAGCAATAACTTTCTGCAACTCATTTAAAGCATTCTGGTTTCTTAAGAGCTTCATACAACTCTGTAAAAAGGAGGACAGTGTACTTACTTTATCCGTCGAAGCTTCTTGCGGCTGCGACTGCTGCTGAGGTTTTTGCGCAGGTGCTACTGATGTGTTGGGGTCAGCAAAGTCTCTCTTGGCTTCCATAAATGTCTCTTTTTCTCTTTCGACATCAAATGCTGGGATTTTTTTCTAGGGCCTTACAAACCCAAGCCTCGGCAGGCTGTTTCTCCTTGTTCTGCACTTCCATCGTAGCTCCACTCCTGGTAACAACATTAATGGTTGGGATAGGTCATTGCTCCACAGCAATCAGCTGAATATTCTAAGTAGGGGCACTATTTATTTCTTGAATCTTGGCTATTAGCTGTGGGCACTGCTCAATCACATGGTCGACAGCTCTGTAATATCGACATGTCATAGTTGGGTTCCGACAGTCTCTAGCTAGATGTCCTACCTGGTTACAATTATAGCACACAACCTAGCCTCGTCCTCTGCCAGCCATACCACCACGACCATGACCTCCAAAAGTTCTGTGACCTGATGTACTACCATGGTAACCATATCCATCATTGCCTTGGCCATCGTTTTGTACCAGATAAGCATCATAAGTTCGTTCTCTCATGAGGTCAAAGCTACGACACTCATATTTGTTGTGTCCCACTGACTTACAGAACTTGCAATAAGGGTTCTTAGGGACTTGCACATACCTCTGCAGAAGATAGCAGTCTTTAGGTTGATGCTGGCCAGTTGTCCTACATATCTCACAATATAGAACACTAGGGTTGAACGGGTTTGGTGCACCAGAATTCAGGAAATTTCTTACCGCAGGACACTGTTCCTTGTTGTGACCCTCTTTCCGACATCATGTACACCAAAACTCTTCACGAGTAGCTTTCCCTTTTTTCATATCGCGAAGCTCGAGAGCCATCGCTGCCAACTACGCTTGTAATTGAGCGATACCAGAATTATCTTCGACAGGGGTTGTTTCAAGCTTCATAGCGATTTCCAAAGCCTCCTGCTGATCCGCAACTTTCTGTTGCATGAGTGGAATCCTGATGTGCGGTAACAAAGCTACGATGAACCATTCCTTATGCTGCGCTGGTCCAATAGTGAAACTAACTTGATCTAGCAGGACTTTGAACCTCTGATCAAAGTCCCACACTGATTCTCCTCGCCGCTGCTGAATTTCCTTTAGTTCAGTGATACACTGCGAATTTGATTTAGGCTTCCTAAATTCCTTTATCATTGCTGCTTTTATATCAGCCAAGACATGGTTTTGAGTACTGGAAAACTTCATGAACCAGGTCAAAGCGCGGTCTCTAAAAGAAGTAACCAGCTGTGCTCTTCTTGTATCTTGATCCGTAATGTTCTTAGCAGTCCACACTGCTTCGCATAAGAACCAGAACTGTTCTGGATCCTTTGATCCAGTTCCTTTGAAAACAGGGAGATTAATGTCGTCATTCATATGGGCCATCGTGGATCTAGGGGGAGGGGGGGGGGAGGGGGACTCGTAGAAGGCGGGGGGGCACTTACTGGGGTAGAATGACCCACGATAGGAATACTCAGGCTAGGGTTACTTTCAGACCGTGACAAGTTCTCAGGGATAATAGGTCTTCGCTGCGGGGTTACCGAAGGATTTCCAACAGAAGGGGTTTCTTCGGGCTCTGAGGCTGCAAGACTTACAAGGTTAGAATCAATATTCTGACCTAGGGTATAGGACTCAAAATTTCTCTTGTACCTTTTTCCACTTCACAGTAAACCACTTTTCTCGTCAAAGGTACTTTCACTTGCAAACATAGGTTAGTAATACTAAATCTAACAGTCTGATTCAATGAGCAATATACCTTTTTTAGCTAATAGCATTTTAATTCTCAAACTAAATGAATTCAATTGCTTACCCCTTGGCCCTTTGAAAAACTATCGTTCGGCTTCGCTGAAGGATGTACTTGTGTCAATGGCAAACTTCGTCACAAATGCTTCAAGGGTTCGCGTTGTCCAAAAATCAACAGCTCGGGATATCTCCTCGTTCACCCTTTTCAATATAGTAATTCTTGCGGGGGTCCAATCAGGAAACTAACCTTCTTGGAAGTTTGTCCTTCTCTGTGTTAACCTGGATAACCACTGGTGCAACTCTATGTGGATACTACCAAAGAAAATTTCATAAACATTAGAAAAAATGTACCGTTGTAAAAATTGGTTTGAACTACGACGCAGATCTTTGTTCTCTTGTACAACAAAGTTCAGATAAGTCCCTTCAATCCAATCACTGATTTCCTTCACTGAGGGTCTCCAAAACATAGCCCTCAAGGTACGACGTAAACCCCTCTTGAGCAGATACTGAGTTCAACCGGAAATGGAACCAATTTGTTGGGCTTAGGGCAGACCCGGGTTCTATACTTTTGTCTTCGCACCAACAAAAGACCCACAGTGTTGTCCCTTTTGGCAACAACCTGCGAACAGGTTGCAGTCTCACCCGAAACAGCTATGGGGTGCCGCAGAATCAGGTTTCTGCAAGCAGAAGAGGGATATTACTATACCTTTAGCTTCTAACAAATGATAATCATAAAATATGGAGCTTTGACATTCACTTATTTAGCTTCGTGGTTAGATAAACAAATAGTGCATTGCTTAACCCTTTACTAGGAATTCATAGCGAAGTTAGTATTTAGCAGTGACCTTACTTATCAGTTATATATTTATCAATGCATAAAAGAACATAACAACAACACAAAAGAACCATGACAGAAGATATAACGTGGTTCACCCCCAATTTAGGGGCTATGTCCATAGAACTCTGTTTTATTCAACTCTTTACAAAAACCACAGTTCTGATCTGCGCACTCAGCTACAGATCCCTTCATTTCCTCAAAGCTACGTACTAAGCTGCAGATCTCTGCGCACACAGCTGCAGATCTTCTTAATCACCCAAAACCCTCTGCACACACAGCTGTAGAGGTCATCCATGCATATAGCTGGGACTTAAACTTTCTTACAAAATAAGCCTTAGCTTCGCATCAATTCATCTTACATCAAAAGCCTAACCTGACTCTTTTACAAAAGTGCTTATTTATACAAGTGCACTTATTACAAAACCATGGGCTTAAACCATGGGCACCCCGAACCCTAAACCCTAGACTTAATCCATGGGTTATTTACAAAAATAGGGCTTTGACTCAACCCTGACACCCCTAAGACTATTTTGAGTCGCAACTCCGCTTACAAGCTTCCACAAAAACCGCGGAGTTACCGAAATTAAGGACCGTTAAGGTGCGCGCCCCAACAACAAAACTATTAACCCTATGGGTATGGGTATCAACAACCTGCTTACTCTTCTAATTATGGTTTTGTAGCACTGCATAATCAAGGTACCCCATATCAAAATGCTTCCATGCATCCCTATACGAGTCAAATGGGATGAGGTTATTATGGCCAAGGCCATGGTATTTATAACAATCAGCTTTACATGAACCAGAACTATCAGGGAGCATGGCATAGACCAGCTCAACCTAGGCTCCCTTTCCTCACAGCATTTCACTTACCTGACTTATCGAGACTTATGAACGATCCAGTATCTCATGACCTAGCTTGGGGAGCCGTCCCTAACAAGCTTCCTTCGGACATTTCCAAGTTCGACGGAAAATATGGAGAAGATCCTAGTGAGCTTGTCGCTACTTTTCACCTTTGGTGCTCTTCCAATTCCTTACATGAGGATTCCATCCATTTGAGGCTATTTCAACACACTCTCATTGGGCCTGCAGCGAAGTGGTATATAGAGTTACCAAGGGGGCATTCATTTTATTTGATGACCTTGCCATGACTTTCCTCGATCATTTTTAGCTACCCATACGTTATGACATTGGTACCAAATTCTTGTCGACATTTCAACAAGATAAAGCCACACATATCTCAGATCATATTCAAGAGTGGTGTAGATGGAAGAGGTTTATTAAATCCTTTATACCACTGGAATTTCTCGTTTATTGGTTCCTCAAGTCGTTTTTACCTTACATCACGAAGGATGTTTCTACATCCAGAGTTAAAAACAAGGAACAAGCAATCTTTAGGGCACAAGAGTTGGAATTGATCTACGCTCAATCCAGACTTTTGTATGATATTATACCTAATGCTTCACGATCTAGTTTCGATCCCAAGATCAATCCTGGGACACATGCCAATGGCATTGTCGGCTGTACAAGTACCAAAACTGTGGATTCGGTTGTGAAAGAAGTGAGCCAATTGTTAATTAATCAATCTGCATTGAGAAAATCCATGGCTTCATCTCAACCTACCCAAATAGTGAGTGTACTTTCCATGCAACCATCGGACTAGAAGGGAAACAAGCAGCCTGGAAGGAATAAGAAAAAACGGAAAAATAATCGTAAGGGTGGGAATAAGAATGAAAATGCTAATTATAATGACAAGAATGCTCATAATGCTAGGGGGGACAAGCAAACTAAATGTAAGGTAAAGTTTCCTTGCAAGTTGTGTAAGGAGGACCACCTCACTCACTTGTGCCCTCATATGGAAGATGCCTCGATATTCATAGCACAGGGCCTAGCCGTGCTAACCAATCCTTTACCTAACAATCAAAATATGAACTCAAGGACCATTGATCCTCATTGTGGATCGGGTGGAGATCAAAATTCGTTGAAGGCCAATACTGGTCATGGTTAAATCAACATGGTGCGCACTACTAAGGTTGTCACTCGTGCGAAGGATTATGGTTCGTCACAACCATACCTTGGAAAGGAACCCACTCAACCTGAGTGCCCTTTGCGTATCAAAAAACCTATTGATAAACCTGAAGTTGCACCTCACATTCCTAAGGGAGTACTAAAACATTTGGGGCACAATCCTAATGCCCAAGCTGCCCAGAACTATTCCATTGTCGAGGATTTGGGCTAAACTCCTTGTGTGATGTCCGCACTTGAGGTACTTCAGACTTGTCCTCCACAGAGGAAAGCCTTGCTTTATTCTCTTGGGGTTAATGATGATAACTCTTCTTCCATTATCAAATTTGAAACCATGGGAATACAGCCTCGCTTGCCTTACTACGTGTCTCTTTTGATTCATGTAGAGTGTCTTAATATGACCGTCAAATGCACTATTATTGACGAAGATGTTTCTACTTCCGTGATGTCTTTGTCATCTTGGAATGCTTTGGGTTCTCTCGAGTTGTCTCAATCCACTACTATGTTGACATATTTTGATGGTATATCATTTTAGCCGCACGGGATTCTTCCTTCTCTTAAGGTCCAATTGGGAGGGAAGACCATGGCGATCGAGTTCGAGGTGGTTGATGTGCCCCTTGACTACAATCTTTTCCTAGGCCAGAATTGGGTGTATAGTATGTAAGTCGTAGCCTATTCTCTATTTCGAGTAGTAGGCTTTCCATTTAATGGGAAGATCGTTATGATTGATCAGATGTCATTCCGTAATCTAAGTGTTAATGCATCATCGGGAGCTTCTATCACGATTATCGATCATTCTCAGCCGGCAACTGGGAGTGTGGGTGTGGGTATGTATCTGTCTCTTATGGGATCCTTTAGCTCTCCTATTCCCATTCTTATGATCGGATCTAGTTTTGGTGGGGATTCATCCTCATTGAATTTGGTGTATTTTCACACTACCCATATGTAATATCTTTGGATTCTTCCTTCACCGAGTCCTTCAATTGGACCTATCGAAACGGATGTGCCATTACCTACAATGATGGTAGCATATCAAGCAAATCTTGATCAAGTTGCAGAGCCTAGTTCTTCCTATTCACGGATGGAGAAGGAGGACCCGTATGTGCTTCCTACATGGGCAGTTGAGTCCTCTCATGCACATGATTGCCTTGACGATGTTTTTCCATCGAATGAAGCCATTATTGAGGCCATGTCTAGGGTTGAGCCACCTTAAGAAGAATTACATCATCGATCATATTTTCTTCCTGAACTCGACCGTATGGAGCGTGATGACTTTAGGGAGATTCTTAGCAAGAATATTGGTAGTACCATGGTTCCATTGAGCTCTCCTAGTCAGATGGCTGATGGGAACATGGAGAATTTATCACCTACTATTCCTATCAATATTTCTCGCGATCCTGGCAAAGTTGAGAACGTCTACATTGGGGCAGGTTGTTCCCCTGATGAGATCAAGGAGTATACCAAGCTATTTAAAGATTTTCATGACATCTTTGCTTGGTCATATGAGGAAATGTAAGGTATTGACCCTCTTATTATCGAAAATGAGATTAAGACCTATCCGAATGCGAAGCCAATTTGACAACATTTGTGTGCTGTGAATCCTAGAAAAGCACCCACCATTAAGGCTGAGATAGAGAAACTATTAAAAGATAGTTTTATCTATCCCGTTCCCCTGACAGAGTGGGTTTCAAATCCCGTTTCGGTTGATAAGAAGCAGGGAGCGATCCGTATATGCACTAATTTCCATGATTTAAATCATGCTTGTCCTAAGGATAATTTTCCCACACCATTTATTGATTGGATTTTGGATGAGTGTGCGGGAAGTGAGGTATTCTCCTTCATGTACACTTTTTTTCAGATATAATCAGATTCAGATCAAAGCCGAGGATCAACATAAGACTGCATTTATTTTTCCTTGGGGTACTTTTGCATATCGGAAGATGCCTTTCGGCCTTAAAAACGCTGGAGCTACATTTCAGCGGGATATGAACTTAATTTTTCATGATCTCAAAGTGATTATCGAAGTGTATTTGGATGACCTTGCTGCTCATTCTCGTTTGAGAGTGCATCATCCATACCATTTGAGATTAGTATTCGAAAGATGCCTCCATTACCAGGTTAGGTTAAATCCTCATAAGTGCATCTTTTGCATGATTGTTGGTCACTTACTAGGGTTCATCGTATCCAAGGAGGGTATAGGAGTCGATCCCTTAAAGGTTGAGGCAATACTTCAATTGTCTCCTTGTGTAATATTAGACATCTTCAGTGTTTGCAAGCCATGGCAAATTTCTTGCGGAGATTCGTAGTTAATTTTACCAATTTGACTAAAGGATTTATGCATCTTTTAAATAAGGACACTCCTTTTTGCTGGGATGAGCAGGCCTTGGTGTCCTTTGATGCTCTTAAGCAAGCCTTAGCATCAGCCCCTGTGCTTAGTCCACCTGACTATAGACGTGATTTTTTATTTATGTGGTCACGTCCATGGAGACAGTTGGTATGGTTTTGGTTCATGAGGATGAGGAGCTCCATGAGAAATACATATATTATTTGTGTTGAAACCTTATTGATGTGGAAATCCAATATTCCCATGTGCAGAAGCTTTCCTTGGCCACCGTTTATGTAGTTCATAGATTAGACATTACATTCTCCTTCGTCGAACCTTGGTTGTAGCTCATAGAGGATTGAGGTGGTGTAGTCTGTCTTTCCAGTTAAATGCAAAATACCTTCTTTGAAGCTAGCTATAGAGGTTTTACCAGACACTTCCACATTGGAAGAGCATTTGGTCCACTTATAGTAGCTTGATGAGCAACGTAGATATGCCTTAATGGCCCTAGAAGTAAATAAGCATCGTGTCAAGGTCCAATATGATAACTCTATCTATCTGAGGAAGTTTAGTGAAGATGATTTGGTCCTTTTGTGGGATCAAGATAAAGAACCCTTGGGGGTAGGGAAGTTTAATCCCATGTGGCATGGTCCTTACATAGTAAAATGTGTATTAGAGAAGGGCGCCTATGATCTAGTGGATTATGAAGCGACATCCTTGGCGGAGCCTAGAAATGGGCTCTATCTTAAAAAATAATATGCATGATCTTTAGCCAGGGCTAATTGTTGTATATTATTGTATAGTTTTTGAGTTGCATAGTTAGGTTTTCTTATGGTGATTGGGTTTGTTGAATAGATTCTGTTTCTTATGGCATATGTTGATGGAGTCTTCCATTTACATAGGATTTTCCAATGGTGCTAGCAGCCACACTCAAAACTTAGCTTCAGCTGCTTGGGTGATATATACTCCTACAAGTCAAGTATTGTCTTCAGGAGGCGTATGTTTACGGCCTTCTTTGAACAATGTTGCTGAATATAGTGCCATTATTGAGTTATTGTGGGATGCCATTTCACACGGTGTTCTCTCTCTTGAGGTACATCTTGATTTGCAGTTAGTGGTTTCACAGCTTAATGGATTGTATCGTATTAGGGATCTGATATTATTACGAAGATTCTTACATGTGAGATTGCTAGAACGACATTATGAGAATATAACATACATTCATGTTTCAAGAATTTTTAATCAAGTTTCTCACTCATATGCTAACTGTGTTAGATTGGTATTCGTCTCATAAACCATAAGCATATCACAAATGTTATACCAAAATTCTGTCACCATCTTGTGATAAGAACTTTGACATACCTACTTGCCCTGAATCCCATCTCTTGGAGTGGAAAATCATGGTTATTATCAATCTTCCATGAAAATTCCCAGCACCGTGCTTCCTCTGTTGTCCAGAAGTGGTACCTTGTTCGCACCGCCTATCCCTTGTTGTCCACAAGCGGTGCCACCGCTTATGGCTGTTAGTCCATAAGCGTTTCTTACCAGAACCGCTCTGTCATTTAAGGAGAAACGTGGTACCTTGGGTAAAAAGGGAAAAAGAGAAGTTTCTCAAAGCTTCTAGATGATAAGCCTCATGTCCTCCATTATCCCTACTGTTGTGGGTCAGTTGAGCTCGAGATCCCTCATCCTAGGATCTTAGAGGCCACCTCACCCACTAATCTCTCAATGATCCCTATCCATTAAGCCTTAGAAATATGAGCTCATAGCCATGGTTGAGGGGAGAACTCTTAAGGTATTGTTATTCTGTTGGATTGATTACTTGGCCCAAGTCATTGGAGAGCATAAAGAGCTAGAGTCGAAGCTTATGGGGATGAGAGTGCTTGGTTTCATGGCTTGGTTGTAAACTTCTCCATACTTTTATCTTAACGCAAGTTGATTTCTGTCCCACATTATTTTTTTTGTTCAATTTCACATGTATGTTGTTAGATTCCTTAGTCACTAACATGGATCAGTAGATTATATTCTGGTAGTTTTGATGTGTTTGCGTGTTTAAGCTTATTGCAGGTACATAGGGTTACTATCGAAGCATCACATTCAAGGTATCGACGGCGTCAAGGGGGAGTCTTCAACCTTTGTCCTTCATTTGTTTTGGATATGAACCATTTAGACCAGTGGAACACCTTACTGTCTGTAGGAGGTGAAATATTCCAGCTAACAACAAACATACATTTTTTCCACAGATGTAAATAAATAAAATCGATCATCATAAAAGCTTTTTCATTAACATCCAAAAAGTGACATCAAAATACATAAGTGTCATAATACAAAATTGGGGCTTCCGAGCCACCAAAATATAATACACGGTTGTACCAAAAAAAATACTCTCAGGTCTCTAAGCCTAAGGAGGAGGAGGGGAGTTTTGATCATGGTAGCACACTACGGCTCTAGCTAGCCGTCGAAATAATTGAACCCATTCCTGTGGTACACCAACCACCTGGCGCTGTGTGGGCTCAGGTAAGTCCTCAACTTGTGTCATGGGTACCCTGTGCGTCAAGAGTACAAAGTTTCTATGAATGCTTTGGAACATCCGCTCTGCATCCACGCCCATGATATCGTCTCCTTTTCCCCTTCATATATGACAAGGGAAACCATCCAGTCGTCGTGGTCCAACATCTGCATACACATGATATATTGTCACTATGTGTCATCACACCAAAACATGTCTTTTGAGTCAATATATCAAAAAACACAAAAAAAATAATAATTCAAAAAACATAAAAAGTGGGTTTGGGATTTGTTACCTATGTTTCCATATGCCACTCCTGGTGGTAGGGGCATGTCTGGATCTCCACAGAAGTCTATCCCTACATAGGGATAGTCATCGATGGAAATGATCTACCTCCTTCCACATGGAAATAAGTATGTTGGGTAGGGGTTAGCCACCCTACCTCTGCCCAGTCTGTGCATAACATTTTCCCAACATCATTGGGCCGAATCTTGAACTCCGTGTGGAGGAATTTCCACTCTAGGGATTACCCCCGGTACATGCTCCAAGAAGAACGTGCTTAGTATGCTGTCGAAACCGAAGATCTGCACCCTTCCCATTATGCAGTCACTGAGTTGTTGTTTCATGTTGATCAATAGTGCAGTGCTCTAGTCATACAGTTTGGGTCTCATACACTTGATCGCATAGAACATCAATGGCCTCGAGGCCTGGTGGAGTGAATCTAGTCCGGCTATCCTACTGAGTGCCAATAGTATGGCCTTCAGTCCCAGAACCTAGATAGAGTTTGTCTGGATTTGACTCCTAACATTTTCTGTGTCCAAAAAGCAGTACACTGCAATGTACTCATCAATAGTCAATCCACCTCCTGGTCCATGAGATCAAAGATTTACCACCTCTCCTTGTCGGGATAATCCAGTGATAAAGTATATGTCCTCAATTTCTATACTGAGTGACATCCTGTCAATGTGAAAACTCTCAAAGTTTGGATCCCAGTAATCCACTAGCATCTGCAAGAGTCTTGGTTTGGCCCTTAGGCTATCAAGACACCAAAACTTATACAAACCACATGCCCATAAGGCTTGTTGGGCCATTAAATCACCTTGCACGACCTCTTCTACATCACAATGTTCTCTCTCCCTCCACTCTAATAGCATCCTACAAAAGAAACAACAGTTTTGATTATTATTTACCCTTGAAAACCTCATTCACGGCCTCATATGTGGCTGTTTGCAAAACAACCATGTATGTACATGGGTTTGGGTGTTTTTTCTGCGTATGGCCAACCCTATATGCTGAAAAAACCCCGATACCCATGTGCACTGAAACGTACAATTTAGGATGGCCTAGAAAATTAAATAGACCATGAAAACTTAAAAAATTTGCATGAAATAGGAAGAGGAGGACATGAGGAGTTACCTGGATCAAACAGTGTTGAATTTTTCCAGACGATGCTCCCGGAATTCATGTTGGATGTTTTGAGCTCAAATGGGTAAAAATTTCAAATGATATGGAATTTTTAAATTTTTTACTATTTATAGATTTGTTTTGAAATTTTTTACCCACTTTCTATAGTTTTGACCCTTTCTAACCATTTTGGACCATTTTGAACTAATTTGATGATGTAGGAGTCCGTTTTGAGCACAGTTTGACCGTGGTTTTGACCTGTTCATGCCGATTTCAGGTATCATGTCTAAACCGGCAGATAGGTTAGGTTTCACATTTGTTTTCACTTTGCATGACCTTATGACCGTTTCATTATAACCTTAGGTATGAACCCATTCTATCTTGTCACGGAACCTTCTTGTTGCTTTTAGAAGTGACATGATGTGAATGGTAGAGCTTGACCATACATGGGTACCCTAGTTAGCTCATATTTTTCATTTGGTTCCCATGTCGACATTTTTCCTTTAAGGTGTGGGAGTCCTTTGTATAGTATCACCATGACTTTATGCAAGAGCTTCATACTTTTCTTTATCTTTTTGTTGGCCTTCTCCCCACGACTCCCTTATGGCAAGTTGTAATTGCATTATCATGAGTTTTTCTTGCCTTATTGAGCCTTATATCGGCTTCCCTGACTTTGATTATCAGCCATATAGATCAATCTTGTCTCATGTATAGCCAAGCAGAGCCATTTTATATATCTTTTGCAGCTTGATTTCCCATTTTTTACCGGGAGGGGACTTTCCCCTGAGTGTCATTATCCTACACATGTTTCCTTGCATTCAGCATAGGTATGTTCCACTGCTTGGAACTAGTTTGTTTTCCCCTTGAAACTCATATCCTCCTAGCTTGTAACTATAAAGCACTTTTATTATTTTTCAAGCTTTTCAAAATATTTCAAAAAGTCCAAAAAAATCAAAAAACCAAAAAGTCAGACAGGAAAAGATGTTATCTCTGGTAGTAGTTGAGTCGTGTCGCCTTCGAACAAAGCACTATATATCACATCTGTTGGTTGGGTTAATAGTTTAACTTTAGGAGTTGTACTTGTTTCTATGATTTTATCTCCACTTACTGGTTAAGCTTCCAGTCCCTATGGAGCCTTTGTCGATGCCTCCTGTGTTGCAGAGATGTCCCAGTTTTGTATATTGATTCTATGCTGCTTACATTCAGTTACCATTCGCTTTTATGCTCTTGTTCGAAGGAAGTTGAATTCTGAGTCGGTCATTCCTCAGTTTTCTTGACTTTGTATGTCGGCCATTCCTGGTACTTGTCCTAGTTTGAGCAGATTATGATCGAGTCCTTCCACATTATATAGATTTCTTAAGTACCTCATGTTGGATGATGGGGGATGCCGTAATGCCCTCCTTCTAGCGGATTTCATCGCATCGACAGTTTTGGGAATACATAAATGTCCCTTGATCGATGGATTCCTTCGAGTGTTAGACCTCGAGACATTTATTCACACTTGTTAGATTGCACTCTAGTACCTTGATTCCCATTTTCATTATCGGTGGGTGATCTCGTGCATGTTAACGATATACATCAATGACCAGTAATCAAACGATGGACTACTATGTTTGACCTCGACACCTCTATTCACATAGTGGGACATGTACTTGTAGCGGTTTGTGTAGGAGACTTTCCAGGTTGGTGGGATTTCTGATATGCTACCTCTTTGATCATGCCAGTGTTCATGAGATTTCAGCTCTCGTGACTTGATTCCAGTGTATGTCAGATATCTTCATCCATTATGGAGATATTGATCCATTGTATATCTTCGTCATGGAGATCATGATCCTTTGTATATATTCATCATGGAGATTCTGATTTATCTATATTGTACGTGGCGATGACCACACATGTCATATTTTGTATCATGCCTATTCATGGCCATTGTAATCTTATGTATCTGGGATTGCTATATGTGCTTGCAGTCATATGCAGAGATATTTGTACTATATTTTTGGATGGTTGGTTCTTCCAGCTGGTTCTTCATCACTCCACTTCTGGGATGGACTTATAATGTATTTCGGCCATCGTATCACCCGTCTGACCTCACACATTAGGGGGCATCTGCTATAGCTGATTTTACCACACATGGTCGATCACACATTTATTGCCTTCCCTGTCCCTCTGTAGACTTTTTGGACCCCATGGACCATTTTTGTACCTTTGATGTTTCTAATATCATCCCCAAAAGCACCTGTTATTTGCCATAGGTGACTTTTAAGCCTTTTCTCACGTATATACGTGGATATGACCATTAAACCCACGTACATCGGGATGTGTGCAAAAGGCCAAATATTTTGAAGTTTTCTTTGATGTGGATCCAAGTCACTTGTCTCTTGGCCTTCCATATGCCTTCAGATCGCTTGGATTTTACCTTCCATTACCCCATTGAAGGACTATATAAGGAACTCGTTCGATACATTGAAAGGGGAGGAATTGAAGAGAAAGAAAACTATAGTCCATTGTTGTCATAGCTTATACTTGAGTCTGCATCCCTTTTTCCCTTGGAGCACTTGGTGTTCTTCCCAAGCTTGCCTTTGCTTGTGAGCTTGTTATTGAGAGATGGAGGATTGAGGTGGTGGATGCCCAGGTAGACGAATCAGTTTCTCCAGTTCGTAGACATGTCGACAGAGGTTGTCATTCATGTAATCATTGATTTATATTAATAGAAATATATTTTCCTATCCAATGATGTGCATTTAAATGAATATTGAATCCATGGATGATTTTAATTACTTATACATTATTGATTATATATGCTAGAGTAGGTCTAACACCATTATATAGCATGCTTGTCTTATTTGCTGATTATTGAGAGAGAAAATTGTTAACACAAGTGGGATTGGAAAAGCTCAATGGGGATCTACATCAACCATCTGGAATAAGGTATGTTTCAAGATCCTTTAGTGTTATATGTCTTATTTCTCTTGCATATTGGGAAGGGATTGATTTCTGCGGTTACTCTATCTATTGTGGTACACCCCAAGCCATAGGAAGTTTTCTTCGTAACACTATGAGCTGAAGGCATGGACACTACCTATTTATTTGAGTTGAGATAACTTTCTAATTTGTATCTCTAGGTCCTTCCTGTCAAATCTCTACATGATCCTCTATCTGAAGTCACTGTAGGAACTGATGGTGTTGTGACCCAATGTCACTAGCCCATGGTACCACCACTCATGAGCTTCTCTATCCAGATGTAAGGTATAAAATTTAATTGCATATGTATCTATCATAGGGTTGATTTGGTAGTACGTATCCAACTTCTGGACCCATATTCTTTCTTAACCCCCGCGAGCCCCATAAAAGTTACAGATGGTCAATCTGCCCAAATTTTTCAGCAATTCATAATTTTGGGTAAGCCCTTTGTTAAAATTTCTTGGTAGGTTCCTACTTTTCATGTAGTAGAAGTATGAGAATGACATTGGTGCATGGAACTCATTTCCCAAATCCCTATAGTGCTGTAAGTAACCTCCAAATGGTTCACTTGGTTCTCCTGGCATGACCGGTCCTACTACTGAATCTGCGAGGAAGTGAGGCATAGTTGGTATGTTGGAAGGTTTGTTATATATATGGGGTGTGTTTTGCATATTAGTGTAGGAATGATTCCAGCTACTACTGGTAGACCCTCATCTATGAGTGTAATAGGTATATTGATATGACCTGGTTCTGGCTTCAGAGGCAATATATTTATTGCATGCAATACTTCTTTCTACCCTTTATCTAGGTCATTTAATGCACTCACCAAGCTATGAAATTCCAACTTCTCTTCCTCTTCTCCTATTCCTTTCCCCTGTCAAAGTGTATACCGGTTGGGTCCATGTCTATGTTGGTATCTTCTAACTAGATATCTTCAAATTCCTGATTCTCAGTGTACCTACTCCTCCTTCTTCTATAGGTTACAAAAGTATCTTCTTCTGTATTCATTTGCTTATCATGTTCAAGCCCATAGCTAACAAGGAACATGCTATGATACCATTGTAATATCCCAAACACCGATATTCTACTACTTTATTATTATAGGGTTTGCTTGTATACTCAAGTTGGTGCAAGAATACTGAATCAAATGTGCATGCAAGGTGCCATGCCAAATGACCCTAAAATATAACTAAACTAGAGAGAAAGTAAGGAAACATTCTCAGTAAGAAGATGTACAATTACCACTGATAAAAATGTTGATAGTCCTCTAGAAATATGATGCATGCAATTGTGCTGGAATATAATGTTGCTCTCCTGAGATTGACGTCCAGCTACACACATGTGCCCTCTTCAGGAAGAATGTGACGTTTTTGGAGGAGGAGGTTCCCGATGATGTTGCAACTTTGTCAGACTATGGGTATTTTCCTGTCAGAGATATTTGTGGTCACATGAAGAAATTTCACCTCCATTAATCCATCTAGCAAATTGATTTGTTCCCTTGGTGCTCACATCCTCTACCTCACATATATGTTGATGACTCCTCCTGATAGGAAAACTGGGTGCTGATAATTACTCTATGCCATGGAGTGAGCCTGCTTATAAAGATGAAGCTGACATGTAGAGGACAAACTAGGCTTAAGGGACCCAAAGAATTCTTCTGGGTTTTTTCCAGCTAAATCCCATCTATAAAATGTGAACCTACAAAAAGATGTCTTGCTGGTGCAGAATCAATGAGCACAGAAGGATATGGTGAATGACGATAGTAGATCTAGATGGCCTTCTGTGAAAGAGACTAGGGAAGATAAAATTCATTTTCGAACCCTCATTAGCTGCAGACACCATCTTCAACCCCAACTGTTGTTGTTACACTGGCTCTTGCTTCTCAAAAACTACAAATGTAACACCCCGATTTTGACCCCATGGTATTAAATTAGATATTATGTAAATATTGTATTAAATCATGGTGAGGAGCTCAAGGAAAAGGCACCACCATGGGTTTAGTGTCTTATGTATCGCTGATTAAAATCAATGGCAATGGTTTATGTGCTAGTCAAGCACAACGTGTTTGAGACACAATGTAAAATTATAAATTAATAAAAAATACCACAACTAGCTACGCAATGCGACTTTAAAGAGATGGGGTCATGGTTTCATAAGGAATAGGGAAGGGGAATTATTCAAACCTTTGATCCTACGGGAAAAAGGCCAAATGTCAAAGGGAAACCCATCAAGTTGTCAACCACCCTTCTTGTCTTTTATGCCGAGTCATCTAAAATTGGCGAAGGAAGTTATTGCCTTGGGATGGGAAAAGTATGGGGGTCAATTTCGAATTTGGGGAGTTACCCATTTTTTGGGAAAACTTTTTCTTGGCTTCTTGGGCAATTAAATGCTGGGAAATGCATTCCTATGCTACTATTCACCCATGTGTTTTCTCCCTCATGAAGTTGGAGATAGATGGGGCATTCTCCCTCATGTTTTTTATTGTTTCCTTCATTTTTCCCATGGCTGGGAATTTGAGCTGGGAAATACTTAGTGGCTTGGATCCTCCCTAGGAGTTTTGTTGTGGCTTTCCTCATTGTCGTAGCTCAAAAAATCCATTTTTGTTTTGTTCAGTGAATGTCCAGCAGTGATTCACATTTTGGGGGTTTCAAGAGGTCATTTTTGGTCTTCCTCGGGAAGCTGATCTTGTTGGGAATTCTCCCCATGATTTCCTAATGTTTTCCTCACTGTTCCATGGGCACAAATTTGTTTTTGTGTTTCTCAGTGGTTAGGGAACCAAGATCTCCTCTTTTGGGTGTGAATGATGGTCGTTTTTTCTCCAGTAATGCTCAGAGACATTTTCTGAGATCAAATTTTGATTTGGGGGTTTGTGGTGGTCGGATCTACCCAAAAACGTTTCCTAAAAGTGTATTTGATGTTCCAGGGTGTTTTCCCCCTCATCCATTTTGTTTTGGTTTCCCATAAATGTATTGCTCATATCTAGCAGTTGTGTGTGGCTGTGTTTTGATTAATTGATTGACTACATGTTTGATGAAAAGTGTTTTCTTGGATGAGTAAGTCCAAGAGACATGTTTTTTAGAGGGCATGACAGTGTTTTGGGTGTGATTGTTGGCTTAGCTGAGTAACTCCAAGGAACCCTTATGCTATTGGCTTGTTTCCCTAGTAGCCTGATAAACACAAATGTATTTTTGGCTTAGCTGGGTTTGATATGTAATTGGCTATGCGTATGAGCCTGTTGTTCCTTCATTGTGGAATCATGCCTAGCTCGGGGGTGGCAGTGGTGCTGAGAAATTGATGAGCACATTGGCCTATGGTTGGGTGGAACGTTGCAACGACATAGCTAGTTGTGGGACAACACAATTACAAGATAAGTATTTACTTTTATTCTTGTGCTTAATTTCTGCAAACTATTTGTTTTATGAATTAATATGAGCATGTTGAATGTTTGAATGCTTGAATGGATGTTTATTCTCCCTCTTTATTATGCATGTTTAATACTCTTGTATATGTTATTAATTCAATGCATGTTTATGTTTTTATATTCATGGGGCTATCTTTCCCGTTTGACAGCATCAGTGTTGTAGTCGCATCCTCTCCATTGTCGGTATGACGGGTGGGGACGTGACAACAAATCAACAACAATAATAATCCATGCCCTCTTTGGTCCAATAACACTTCTTAAATAGAATATCATGTTCATTTAGGGTTTACGCTTCACTTTTGCATGCATGCAATTCTAATTTCATGTTGACTTTAAGCCTAAAGAAATGAGGCTTCAGTTATCAAACTGATGACTTTAATACCGGATGAGTATCCTGATATGTTCTAAGTATCAAATGTCCTCAGTCAATTCCTTTTTATGCAGTACCCGCTCGAACCTATGGGAATTAAGAAGGTTAGCATGTGTTTTGATGCTTAATTAGAAGAGGACATTACACTCATAAAAGAGGAACCAGAGTAAAAAATGAAGCATATATGTGTGCACGATTTAGGCTTAATGGATCTCATAAATATTCATATGAATTCATATAAATAGTTGAAAATAAAAGGTTTAGACGTTATATCTATAAACGTAAGATCTGAAATAAGATAATAAACTCAATATAAGCAAGGTGGGGTAAACATAAATCATTTTGTTCTCACATAGTAATATAGGACACCATAAAAGTTGCATAGCAATGTTACAACTAGTGGCATTATGCCATGTCAATAATAATAATAATAATAATACAATGTTATGACCACTCGCATTATGCCATGTCCAAAATAATAATAATAATAATAATAATACAATGATTAATGACATGAAGTTCTGTCACTCACTATGTGTCTCAAATAGTTGTCTCATTTGCTTCTCACCCAATCTGTGATACTAAATGTAATTTTTAATGTAAACTTTTAAATAAAATAATATAGTTTTCATTATGTTTTATAAGTAACTGTAATTATCTTATTTTATAATAATAATAATAATATATTTTTAAGTGACCTCTAGATTTGAACACGTGACCTCCTAAAAGAAAACACATGTTTAGACCCTACTCATAATATGCCATTAATAAATCAAAATAAATGATATATATCAATAATGTAACAATAATAAATTAAATGAATAAAAAAATTATATTCCTACATTATATAAGATCTTATATAAGGTTATAAAGATCTTAAATCTAAGATCAATACATCAAATAAATGAAAAATTATATTCGTGCACGATGTCCTCCCTCGTTTTTAAAATTCAATTCAAATACATTCCTCTATGATCTTTTGAGTTTTACACATTTTTCTATTTTTTCTTAACCCGTTAAACCTAATGGAGGGAATGTAAACCCGTCTTTTTTGGTATTTTTAGCTCAATTTTGGCTATTATTCTAATTTTAGCCGACTCCATAAGGTTTTGATTGAGGGAATGCAAACGATTTTTTATTTTTTTGGGGTATTTTAGCCGGAGTTCAATGATTTTTTTGTGGCTCCTATTGAGAAAGAGCTTTTGGATTGACCATTCGATTATTGTAACAAAAAGCTTTTGGGAGTTCCATGCTTTTCGTTTAAGAATATGTGGGCCTTCCGTGGTGTGGCTCCTATTTACCAAAAGCTTAACAACATAAATCTTGTTGTTTGTCCAGCCGACGTCCGTAACCCAGCAACCATGTATTGTCTAGAGTATGTGTATATTTAAAACAAGATTTTAAGAGAGAAAACAACAAAAAAATATCTCACATTCAATTGCGATCACATTCAACTGCGAAAATGGGTTCGGAGAGTACTAGAATTCCCGAAGAGTATGTTGACATGTTGGTGCAAGAGTTTGCTTATGATCCAATTCGTCTACCCCTTGCTGAAGACCCTGCTCAGGTGCTCTACAACCGCAGGACATTGGAGACTATTTGGGATGCCAAACACGATGCTGTTAACCCCTTTACCCGTCAGCCCTTCGATATTAGCCATGCAATTCCCCAATCTGAGCTCAAGCAACAGATGCATCAATACATAGCGGACAACACCAGCCCAACCCTAACGCTAGAGGTCATTCCTGACTATACCAAAGTCTTGAACAAAAATGACATGATAAAACTCTNGCGTCACAGATTTCGATTTCGAATACGTTGACATTATCGTGAATGTAGTAAATATTTGCATTTCCCGTTTCCAAGATATCCATGCTGCCGCTGTCGCTGATCGGGCA